>CATIWR010536626.1:0-17190 GCA_949677035.1 Omphalea diandra
TTTTCTAAAAATTGTGTGGCCACACTTGAGTTTAAAGTATTCAGTCCGAGAGTCGTTTTCGAAAATGTTTTCTTTCTTAAAATATGAAAACGTCATAATTAAAGTGGGAGAATGTTGAAACTTTTTTATTATGTGGGCTAATATTAATTATGGGTTGGTTTTAATTATTTATAAAATGGACTGAATAATATAGTTTATTGTTTTGAGGTAAGCTCAATTAAAATGTGATCAATGAAGTTATGAACTTGTGACATCTTTTATGGACCGATATGGAAGACGGTCAGTGTATGCCTATTTTAACATAGACCTGTGATGGGCGAGCCTGTTAAAATTATTATAAATAGGCTAGATCCCCTCCCCTGCCTTCATAACAGAAAACCCTAGTTGTTACGCCCATTGTAGCCGTCTTTGAGAAGGTCAAGGAGATGAAGATCCAGCTTTCGTTTTTCAACCGTTCTGACAAATTTTCAAGTGGTTTAATTTCAGCGTTCAGTATTATGGCTCAAAATAATTTGAGATTCAACGCTGAGATAGGTACACAATTTGTTTTCGTTCAGTTATTAATATCTTGGTGTTTTAAAATTATGTACAAGATCATAATTAAATATTTTACAACCTGATGAAGATAACAAAAAAGAGTAAGACTAATTTATTACTTTTTCATTAATCATTGATTGTAAACAGATTATATGTCATTCAATAATAAAGTTTTCTTCCTTATAGTCAAATCTTGTTCAATTACTATGATCTTAGGACTGATTGTGAAGAGATAAGCAGTCTTTCAACTGGTCAAGAACATTACTCTTCAATACTAGAAATTTTGGGTTGTTCGAATGGATATGCTTGACTTCAGACGTGCACTCCATCAGCCCAAATGAATTTTTTTTCTCACCCAAAGCATATGTAAAGTACTCATCTCATTGATCGTATTTTTAATGTTTATCTATGATTTTTTTTTCTCACCCAAAGCGTCAAATGCAGCAGCAGTTGGTGGCAAGATTGCAAGTATAAAGCAAACTGCAGCAGCAAGTACAGGAGGAGAAGTAATTGGAGAGGGCATTCTTAATTAATTAGTATCGATTGAGGAATTGATCAGTAATATTTTGTAAAAGAAAGGGAAATAATATATAAAAATGATTGTTTAAATATAAAAGCAAAATGTGTTTCAGTAATGTTGTTGGAATTTTCTTAGTGCTTTGTTTTTGGACTATTTGAGTCTAAATATGTAATATAACAAGTCAAGGTCTATTATTCTATTGAGGACAACAATATGCAGCTTCGTTATGAGGAAAGTAGCATCATAATGTTGACTATTACAGACATATACATCCATTATTCTACATTTTATATTGGTACATTCATTGGAATTTTTGCATGAAGAAAATTCCATGTTGATGGATTTCTTTTATTTATTTATTTTTTAGTTATCGCAAACATTCAAAAACAACTTATTACACCACGGTGCAAAATATAACTTTTTATTTCTTGACTTCTACGATTTTCATATGAAATCCAAGCCTGAAAATCAAATATTTATTGCGAGTGATGAGTCTTTTCGGACGCATTAGTTTCTATGATTTTTTTTTTCCTCAGGACACTTTAAGATCAATAACTGTGGTATAATATTGATAACGTTTTTAGGTTAAAACCATCAATACCGCTTAATTGTAGTAGTGATATGGATTTGATAGTGTGCCAAAGTTGATGTAATTTGCAATAACTTTTTTCGGCATAACTATCCCTTTTTTTGAAAATATACAGGAAATTATTAATCCAGATTTAAGTTGGAAGAGACTTTTTGTGGAAAACAAAACTCTTTCATTACTAATTTTTTCTATTTATAAAAACTCAAAACTTTGCTTAGAAGAACAAACTTAAACCAATTAGATATTAGTTATCATTTGTAAGATTAATGGCTCAATAACCTAAGTACCAATGAAGACATTGAAAATGTCATGCTTAATTTTTGGTTCAATGGATATTTTTCTATATATATTTTTTTTATAAAGACATTACACTTTAATTTTTGGTTCATTGAAAGTCTAATCCTAAAATTTGGGTGCATTTTCGTCTCCATTCCAGTATTTTGGTTAAGGTGCGCAAACGGTCAGTTTGGTTAATTAGGTTCGGTTAAAATTAGATGAACCAAGTTTTATATATTTAAAATCGAACCTGTAAAAGTTCAATTCAATTCAGTTTGGTTCGATTAAATTACATGTATTTTAAATGTGTTTCTATTCAAATTGGATTGATTTGTTACTAACTTCAGTTAATTCTGTTTTTTATCTAAAAAATTGAACTAAAAACTAAAAATAAAAAAAAATTAAAATTAAAATTGAACCAAATTGATTTTATTAAATGATCAAAATAAATCGAATCGAATCAACTCAATTTGATCGGTTTTTTCAATTTAATTCGATTTGTGTTCACTCTTAATTTTAGCGGGTACGTGTTACGTATTAGCCTAACCAATAGAAGTTTATTTTGGATAATTAAGTGTTCTTTTTGTAATTTATGCTATTTTTGTATTTTTTCTAATTGAAAAATAAATGATTTTGAATCACTGAAATTGGCCATTAAAATTGTCAAGTTGGTTCACGTTTGTTTTTTTTTTGTTTAATATTTAATGTGGGTGACCTCAAGTTTTTGAACAAAGTTTGAAATTAGATTTCCAAGAGGCCAAAAATCACCACACCGACATTCGTTGATTGAAAAAGTTAATGGTATTTTCTTTTTCCTTTCTATTTCATATAGAAATTGTTGCGTTAATTAAAACTGATAATAGGGTTTTTCACAAAATTGTATAATTGCAGAATTTCTTCCTTTATGAACATGTACTAATAGAGGTGGCAAACGGATCGGGTTGTTTGTAGTTGGATCATTTTTGAGTCAGGTCAAGTTTGAGTCACTTGAGATTCGAGCGGGTTCGGGTCACCTATTGAATCGTGCACATAGAAATAATTTCGAGTTGAGTTCAAATTTGCTCTTAAAATTAAAATTTCGGATTGAATAATTTATTATTCAATTTTAAAATGTCCATTTTGATTTTTTTATCATTTATGAAAGATTTTTTCATAATTTGTTAAGAGAGAAATGATAATTTTCTCTTAAAAAAATTATATTTTATCCAAAACAAAACTTTATTAAAATTTTTATTTTTATTTAAAAGCTTAATAAATTAAATATAATTTTATTTTTTTTAAGTAAATGACTATATATAATGAAAATAATTGAATTAAGTCTACATAAAATTATATTGTAGTTATATATCATGATTTAAATTAATTTTCAAACAAATATATAATGTCCAATGACAAAAAAATCACTCATTATAAAAAATTTTGTGTATTATAATAAAAATTTGTGTGATAAAATTAGATTTATCTTAATATATAATTTTATCGTGATAAAAATCAAATTTATTACAATTATTATAAAAATATAAGTAAAATTGTGATAAATTTTTTTATGGATTAAATTAATTAACAAAATTATGGTAAAAATTTAGCTTAATTATTAAAAATTCAAACTTTTATGTGATATTAAATTGTATCCAAAACTTTTAATTGAGTTAATGATATTATAATTTGACGAATTGATTTTAATTATACCTTAAGTAAAAAACATAATTTTTTACAGTGTATTTAGACTCAGTTGGCTCTTATACTTTTTTAATTAGTTTAATTAACGTAAAATAAAGTTTACGGCTTAATTAATATACTACATTTATTTTTATTCAATTTAATCTTATTTTTACTTAATTAAATTTATTATGTACTTCTGTATAATGAATTTTAATTTTATATCTAAATTTGAAATTAAAAATTTTAAAATTTAAACTTATAATTCAAAAAATCTCTAAATCTCTCCCTTTTTTTTTAAAAAAAATTCTCTCAATAATCTTTAAAAAATTAATTTTATATTTTAAATAATAAATTTAAATATTTAAATAAAAATTTCTAAGAAATATTTTAAAAACCGACCACATGAGTTTAATTAAAATGATATTTTTATTTAATTTAATCTCTTTTGTTGCTTAATTAATTTATTTTGTGTTTTTATATGATGAATTTTAATTTTATATTTAATTTAAAAATAAAAATTTTAAATTTATAGTTCATAAAATCTCACATTCTCTCTTTAAAAAATTAATAATTATATTTTAAATAATAATTATTTAAACTATCTAGATAAAATTTTTAAAAAATATTTTAAAAATTATTTGCATGAACTTAATTAAGATGATACTTTTATTTTATATTCAATTTAATCTTTTTTTACTTAAATAAATTTATTATAAAATTTTATAAAAAAAAGTTTAATTTTATGTTTAAATCTATAAAATTTAAAATTTATAAAATCTCTCAGTATCTCATTTAAATTTTTTTCTCTCAATGTTTCTTTAAAATTTAATTTTTATATTTTAAATAATAAATTATTTAAATCATTTAAAATAAAAAATTTAAGAAATATTTAAAAAATCAATTACATGAGCTTAATTAAGATAATACTTTTATTTTTATTCAATTTAATCTTATTTTTATTTAACTAAATTTATTATTTACTTTTATTTGATAATTTTATATTTAATTTATAATTTATAAATATCTCAATCTCTCATTTAAACAAAATTTCTTTCATTCTCACCTTAAAAAATATTTTTATATATTTTTAAATAATTAATTATTTGAACTATTTAAATAAAAATTTTTAAAAAATATTTAAAAAATCAATTTCATGATATGAACCTGAACATTGTCAAAAAATTTATATTTAAAATAAAAATTAAGCATTTATTACTTAAATGTATAAAAATAAAATTTATAATTTTAAAATATGAAATTAGTATAAAATTATTTATTCATCAATTAAAATAAAAATAAAAATAAAAATTTGATATTTTTGTAAAAAATATTTCAATTGAGTAAACATAAAAATATTATTTTTGTAAGATTTAAACTTAATTTTGAATTTGATTGAACTAATTGAAAAAATAGAAGGATCAATTGAGTCTAAATATACACTTTATTAAATGATGATTTTGAATTAGGTATAATTGAAATCAATTCAACAAATTAACTCAATTAGAAACTTTCAATATAATTGAAAATTTACAAAAATATTTGAATTTTCTTAATCATTGACCGTATAAATTTTTAACTCAAAAATTTTTGTTATAATAAATGAGTTTATAACGTAAATTATGACATACATGATTTCATCATAATATTTGGTCACAATAGAGTGCCCACCAATTTAATATAAGGAGAAGTAATATTGCCATAATAATATTTGTCACTATATCAAATAATTTAAAAAATTATGATAAATTATTTTATCACAATAAATAATTTTTATTTTTGCTAAATAATTTATCATATTAAATAATAAATTATAATTTAGGGACATAAATAAATATAGTAAAATTAATAAATTTATTAAAATATAAAAATTTCATTATATTTTAAATAAAAATATCAAAGTTAAATTTAAATTTAATTAAATAATCTAAATATTTTTTTGAAATAAATTTTCTTTCTTTTTTTATTTTAATTATTTTACCTTTATACATTTAATAATAAATTTTTTTTTATATTGTCATTGGATCAAATTGGGTCAGGTCACAGGTTGATCCATTTAGATCAATTTTGACCCAATCCGTTGTTGGGTTGAGCCTTATTTGATTCAAAAAATTTTGGGTTATTTAGAGTTACTCCAGTTTTAGGTTAGGTTTGGGTTGTCTTTTTTTTGGCGGGCTCAAATTGGGTAAAAAATTATGGCCTTTATGTACTCTTATGAGGAGTAACATTGTTAATTTGGTATGTTTATTGTAAATAGGTGTGCATTCGGTTTGGTCTGATTTGGAGTTTTGAGAAACCTTGGAACCTGACCGAAGTACTGATTTCTCAAAAATGGAGGGACTGGGACCGAGATCAATTGCTTAAAATACCAAAACTAGATTGAACTAAAAGTTAGGACAGTCCATTTGAGTTTTTCTGTTCTATATTATTCTTTATTTTTATTTAGTTTCAGTTCGGTTTTGATTCAGTCATAAATTTATTTTTTAAAATTTCATAATTATAATTATTTAAATCCATTTTATTCATATAAACTATTTTTTAAATATTATAAAATATATTATAACATAAAATTATTTATTTTGAATACATAAAATTAATAAAAATATAACTTTATAATTATAAAAATGAATTATATTAAATAATATTCAATCGTACAAATATATAATATATTTATAATTTATATATTTTTATTTAAATATATAACATATGCATGTATTAAATTAATATAAATCTTATATATATATAATCGGTTCTTCAATTGGATTTGTTTCGGTTCAGTTTTAATCCCATTTCGGTTTGGTTCTCATTCCGATTCTTAAAGAATGATCGAAACCAAGCAAATTTTAAATTAATATCGATTCGGTTCCGGTTCTGGTCCTAGTCCTAGTTCTTCTTCTATATTTTCGGTCCAATACTTATCTTGGTCTAGTTTTCGATTCGGTTGAAAAAATCTCGAGAATCATACTCAACCCTAATTGTAAAAATCTCATTTTTTTTATTAAACTACCATATTCTTAAGTTTTGAAAATATTTTTATCACTCATAAAAATTGATTATTTACATTATTAATTTAATTTAATAGTTATTGATAAAATCTTTAAATATTAGCTTTAACAAAATTCATCTTGACAAAATCAATTTTTTTATAAAATTCATAGTGAAAAACTATAATCAATTGAAAAAGAAAATTTCTTCAAACTATTATCCTAAATTCATATTGAAAAATCTATGTATATTACCAGTGATAAAAAGTGAAAAGCTTTATTTTTTAGATTGTTTGAATCTAAATATGTAATACAAGAAGTCAAAATCTATACCATACTTCTTTTTTTTTTTTTTTTTAATTAAGATCAATATTTTAAAAATCAGACTGAATTAACTGGTTAGATCGATAAAATAAAAAATTAAATCAACGATTAATTTGATTAGGCTTGATTCAGTTTTTAATGTAATTTTATATTTTTAATTATTATATTTTATTATAAATATATTTAATATATTTTAGATTTTTTTAAAATTATTTTAATAATATTTTTTAAATTTTATTTATTATTAAATCAACGAAACTGGATTAGTTAAATCGATTGGACTGGAAAATTAGTTAGTTGATTGATTCACTGGTATAATTTTAGAAACATTGTTAAGATCACAATATTGTTAGTAATTGCCAGCATCGGTCGGAATCTTGGATGGAAATTGTGTGATTTATTGGTTTTGATTATATAACAACTCAACCATAGGGTTTCGGTTTCCTTAACTGTGATTAATTCCATGTTGATGGATTTTTTTTTTTTAAAAAACATTGGACTTCCTCGGTTGTTATATAAGCTTGTCCTGGTTATTGTCGAACATTAATTCAAAGATTTCTTGCAAGACGGTGCAAAATAACATTTTTTCCACAAAATTCATTATTTGACTTTAATTTTCTTGGCCCTCCTATCAAATCCAACACATGAAAGCATACGTGGAGAATCACCAATTAATTATAATTAATTATGATTCGATAATTTATATTAATATATAATTTAATAAATTGTAAAAAAAACAATATCACATGTCAAATATATAATAAAAAATTTATAATCCTTGTTGGAGAACTATGTTCACTCAAAAATTTTTTTGAAAAATGATATTAGCGATTGTGTTAATTTAAACTACCAGTGATGAGTCTTTTGGACTAACATATAATAATAATAATAATAATAATAATAATAATAATAATAATATGATTCAAGAAAAAATTGAAATAATTTGAAAATTTTGAATAAATTTAAAATTGATTAGAATTTAATTCAATTAAAATTATTAAAAACATTTTAAATTTATTTAAAAATTAAAATTAAGAGTAATTAACTTGATTCGAAATTCAAAAATAATTTAAATTTCATTTTGTCTAATCCAATCCGACTCATCCATATTTCATAGTGACTTGATCTAGACTCACTAAAATAGACATAATTAAAATTGATTTATTCCAAATGACTCAATTTAAAATTTATCCAATTTGATCTATTTGCCATTCTATTAATCGTATTGTCATAAATAATTATATATTTAACTCATAATTAGATTATACTCATCAATATTTGATAAATCAACATTGGACTTCTTCGGTAATTATATAAGCTTGTCCTTGTTATTGTCGAACATTAATTCAAAGATTTCTTGCAAGACGGTGCAAAATAACCTTTTTCCACAAAATTCATTACTTGACTTTAATTTTCTTGGCCCTCCTATGAAATCCAACACATTAAAGCATACATGGAGAATGGATAACTTGTACGTGTACTAATTAATTAATTGTAGTTAATTATGATTAGATAATTTGTATTAATATTTAATTTAATAAACTGTAAAAAAATAATATCATGCGTCAAATATATAATAAAAAAATCATAATCCTTATTGTCGAACTAAATTAATCCAAAAATTTGTTTGAAAAATGACATTAGCGATTGTGTTAATTTGAACTACCAGTGATGAGTCTTTTGGACTCACATATAATAATAATAATAATAGTAATAATAATAATAACAAGAATACTCTATTTGATTCAAGAAAAAATTAAAATAATTTGAAAATTTTGAATAAATTTACATTTGATTAGAATTTAATTCAATTAATTATTAAAAATATTTTAAATTTATTTAAAAATTAAAATTAAGAGTAATTAACTTGACTCGAAATTCAAAAATAATTTAAATTTCATTTTGTCTTTTATGCAATGATCCAATCCGAGTCATCCATATTTCACAGTGACTTGATCTAGACTCACTAAAATAGACATAACTAAAATTGATTTATTCCAAACGACACAATTTAAAATTTATCCAGTTTGATCTATTTGCCTTTCTATTAATCTTATTGTCATAAATAATTATACATTTAACTCATAGTTAGATTATACTCATCAATATTTGATAAATCAACATTGGACGTCTTTGGTGGTTATATAAGCTTGTCCTTGTTATTGTCGAACATTAATTCAAAGATTTCTTGCAAGACGGTGCAAAGTAAGTTTTTTCCACAAAATTCATTACTTCAATTTTCTTGGTCGTCCTATGAAGTCCAACCCATGAAACCATACCTGGAGAATGACATGAGCGGTTGTATTAATTTGAACTACTGAGTGATGAGTCTTTTGTACTCACACATAATAATAATAATAATAATAATAATAATAATAATAAAACTCAATTTGATTTGGGAGAAATTTGAAATTTTTGAAAAAATGTAAATTTGATCAGAATTTAATTCAATTAAAATTATTAAAAATATTTAAATTTATACAGAAATTAAAATTAAGAGTAGTTAACTTGACTCGAAATTCGAAAACAATTCAAATTTCTTTTTGTCTTTTATGCAATGATCCAATTTGACTCATCCATATTTCATAGTGACATAATTAACTGAATTTGATTTATCCCAAATGACTCAATTTATAGTTTACCCAACTCAATCTATTTACCATTCTAATATTTTTATTATAAAACATAATTATATATTTAACTCATAATTAGATTATACTCGTTAAAAATTTAGAATTAACTATATCTTTTATTGTGATTTTGACTTTTTGGAATTACCAATGTTGAATCATAAAGCTTAAGCAATAAATAAAACATAAATGGCATTCTTAAAACTTTGCTTCCATTAATAAATTTGTGCCAATGTTGCTTCTTTTGTGATAATGAAATGTAGTTATTGCCAATATTGATTCAGGAAGCTTAAGCATTAAAGAAAACAGAAATCACATTGCTAATATCCAAACTTTATAAATTTTGCATTTCATTGTCTAATATGCTTGCTTACAAAATGAATGGTATACCTAAACCATATTTGCATCCATTTACATAAATTCATTTATACCAAAAAGTGCAACATGTTTACAACTTCAACTTTTATACCCAAAAACCAAAAGATCAATATCTATATCCAAACAAAAAAGAGAAACATATGTATGCTTGACAAAAACCAAAAAGAGCAAAAAACAATAGTATGCACTTACCAAATATAACATTAAAAAAACATTATCTGTTCTGCAGACTAAGATCAGGGCTTCCAAACTGGCTTCTAATGAGGGTTGTGAGGTGCCTTGTGAGCTATCCTTTTGGATGGCTTATGAGGTGGCTTGTTGGATATCCTTTGCTCTCGATTCTGAGATGGAGCTTGAATGGCATCTACACTGGTACTAGCGATGCACTTCCAGGTTGTGATAAAAGTTGAGTAGTATGAGCTAGACTGAAGTTGGATGCGAATACTTTGAATTGGAAGAATTGACTTGATGAGCCTTGAGAATCAATGTGTGCTTGATGATGAGCACTTGGTGTGTTCATACTAGGAAAAAAAAATGATAGATGATTAAGATCCTATGGAATTGTTGTCTTCCCTTGCACATTTCAAATTTTGTCCAAGTTTCTTTTATTGTTCTTCATATAATTGCCTTATGGTGATACATGATTGTCATCCCCATTGCAATCCTGCATCTTGAAACCTTCCAGACTTTGGGTTGTGCTCATAAATGTTAAGTGATGGTGACCTTGTTATAATTCTTTGTTGCTCTCTGGGGACAAAGATTTTATATGATAAAATATTTTCTATTCATTTCCCTAGCTACAAATAAATGCAAATATCCCATGCAACTAACAAATAAGAACCTTTCAATAACCAATGCATAAATAACTCATAATAAACTTACATTCCATATGACAATTCCACTAACTTCATCATAAAAATTGTCTTCTCTAACTTGTGTTTTTTACTAGTTTTATGATTTTTGGGTATATGTGTTAGTTTCTCCTTTCCCTTGCTTGGTTAAGTTTAGATGTTATCAGTCATATCCTTCCCTTTGCTCTATCGATTGTGGAAATTTTAAGGCTTATTATGTCTCTCAAGCAAAGGAGTTCCAATTCTAACTCCTAGTACATGAAACCTACTGCTTCATCCCTAAAACAAAATAATAATAATAATAATAATAATAATAATAATAATAATAATAATAATAATAATAATAATAATAATAATAATAATCATGATGATGATGATGATAATAATAATAATAATAAAAAAATAATAACAATAATAATAATAAATTTGGTGATAGACTAAATATTGAAAATAAAATTAAACAATAAAACAATAATGCTTACAAGTGTTTCTTCATGAGATATGCCAATTGACTTTGTTTGGGATTTAATTTGATCAATATTCTGCATATCAAAGGATTAAATGAAAATTAACACAATTACAAGTCATAATTAGTGTAAATATTGTAAATTTAACTCTATTACGTTGTTTATAGGACTGCCTTTTACATGTTGCCTTATTGTTGCCAATTCCCTTACATATTGAATAGGTCATCTCCACCCCCCTTTAGAAGCTTTTTCATATTTGTTTTGAGGTTCATTTGTTTCTCTTATCCTTGATTTCTTTAGCTAGCCAGGTGTCTTTTGAAGATCTAAAGGAGAAATTGTAGGTTGTAAAGCAAATTGGTAGCTCTTCAAATATCATTACTATACCACTCAGATATATGCTCCACTAAGTTATTCTAGCTGTGATATATGGCACATATCCCATATGGACAAGGAATGCCATAAAGATCCCATGATCTACAGGTGTATGTTCTTCCATTTACGTTAACAGAGTGTCTATTTGTCCCTTCTAATATCTCATAGTCCTTTTCTCCATGCCACTCAACAATACAATTGCATGCCCTCTTCATATTTTCTTCAAACTTCTTGATTGTTGTAAGACTGACATTTGAAACCCATTTTCTAGCTTCATCCTTTTTCAAATATATCTTCTCATGATATCCACCTTTATTTCCTTTAGCATACTAATAATATGTTTTCCCTTGTTTTCACTTTATTATCAACCACATCATATTTGGTTGCACATGAAAAAGAAGCCCTACACCAATTCACAAATGGGCACTAGAGAAGTTAGAAGCACCTTTTGCAATTTCCTTTAATTTTTCAAGCTGGTCATGAAAATCTTGCCAATAACTTGACTTAGCACATCTCCAAAATTATTTTCTTAACTCTTGCCTGTTCCACCTTTTTTGCCATCTAGCATAAATGTGCATTCCACACCACCTGTGTTCTGCCATTAAAGGTTCCTTTTTCTTAGCATTAATTAGGCCCTGCAATAAAAGAAGAATAGAATTATTGAAATTAAATTCATTAAAAAATCAAGAAATAATTACCTTTTGCATATTTCAGATGATTACCAAATTTGTGTCATCTACAATCTCTAAATCCTCTTCAACATTACTATAAACTAGTTTCATGTTGCAAAATTTTCAGCTTTCACAATTGCCCTGCACCTAGTAACTCACCCTTGCATATTGTTTTAAGAAAACATCTATCAAGCCTTATCACTTTTCTGCAACCTTCTTTCCACCCTTTCTTTAAAGCATCAAAGCAAATGTAAAATGTGAAGCATTGTCTTTCTTCATCTACAAACACCTCTATGGTACTTCCAAGGTTAGTAACCCTTAACTCTTCTGTATAATCTTTTAACATAGCATATTCCATTTGTAATTGCCTTATAACTCCAACAATAGCTTCTATCTAACTCTTTTAACCATACTGAAAGATACTTTCAATTTCATATCTTTTTTTGCCCTATGCTACATATCCTTCAACTTAATATCAGTTTGATCTTTGATTTTATCCTTAAACCAATCCACCAACAACTTTGTACTAATCCTTTTATTCTTAAATACCTTTAAATACTTGTGTTTTGGATGGTAGGATCTATCAAGGCTAACAATATAAAACATGGACATCCTTTAAATGTATAACATGCTCTACACTTAAACTTTTCATTCTTTGCGAATTTAATTTCAATCCTCTTGTAAATTGCATATTTTGTGCAAGTTTCCCTAAATTGTACCACATTTTCAAACACCATACTAAGAACAAATGTTTGGAAGTTCCAATTAGGGTAATACAAGATCTTATTTATTCTTTTAATCCTAAAGCTCTTGGGCTGAACATCACCACAATCCACATCAAAGGCTTCTGGATCATCACTTTCACATCTTTGTCCAGCTATATCATAAAAAACATCTATGCCATCATCAGATACCTCATACCCAACTTTTTCTTCCACCTCATTATCACCTTCATTTATATCCCTTATTTCACCAACATTCTCAGTTTCCTCCTCATCTTCATCAATATCCACATTCTCATTTTGTAGCTCAATGTCACTATCAGTATTATTCTCCTCAAAATATCTTCTCACATTTTGCTTAGTTTGTGTCAAATCTTCATCACCTATATTAGAGTGACATTCCACATCTATTTCTACTTCAACATACTCATCCTCAATTGTTATAACAATGTTCATAGTAGTCATATTAGGTGCATTGTCATTCTCAGCTCCCTCCCTACATGGGTTGCCTTCCTCCATTCCCTAACTTTGGCACTGGAGTAATCTTTTATGGATTATCTAAACTATATTCTATACATAAATCAACATTATCACCTTCCTCAATGACCTTCAAAATCTCATAGATAGTATTATCATCAAACATCACCCTAAGATCTTCATCCTTCATTCTTTTCCCATTATGTCTATAATTATAATAAAGATTTTTCTATTTTTTTAGTATTTTCAAAAAATTTAATCGATTAAGACATCATAGGTAGTAATCCAATAGAATTATGTCTGATTGCAAAGAAAATTTTAATAATTGTAAGATTTAGGAGATTTTCCTATTTTGTATTATTTTCAAAGAATTTAGTCGATTAGAGCATCATGAACAACAATTTGATAGAAATATGTCTATCACAAAGAAAATTACAATAAGTATAAGAGCTCAAAGTTTTTTTTGATTTTTCTTTTAGTATTTTTAAAGATTTTTAGTCGATTAGGCATTGTAAGTTGTAATCTGATAGAATTATGTCTGATTGTAAAGGAAATATAACATTATAAGAATTCAAAGATTTTTCTATTTTTTCTTTAATGTTTTTAGAGAATTTAGTTGATTATTAGAGCATCATGATCACTATTTGAATATATTATATTTGATCGCAAAGGAAATTATAATAATTATAAGAATTCCGAGATTTTTCTATTTGTTCTTTTAAAGAATTTAGTTGATTAGGACGTCGCAAGTAACAATTTAATAGAATTATGTCTAATCGCATAGAAAATTCTAATAATTATAAGATTTAAAAGATTTTTCTATTTTTTTTGTTTTAAAGAATTTAATTAATTAGAGTATCATAAATAATGATCCAATAGAATTATATCTGATCGCAAAGAAAAATCTAATAATTATAAGATTTAGGAGATTTTCCTATTTTTTCTTTTAGTGTTTTCAAAGAATTTGGCAGATTAGAACATCATGAGTACCAATCAGATAGAATTATATGTGATTACAAAGAAATTCTAATAATTATATTTAGAGATTTCTCTATTTTTTTAGTGTTTTTAAAGAATTTAATTTATTAGAAGATAACGAGCTATTCAAGTAACAATTGAATAGAATTATGTTTGATCACAAAGGAAATTATAATAATTATAAGAATTCAGAGTTTTTCTATTTTTTCTTTTAGTGTTTTCAAAAAATTTAGTCGATTAAGGCATCACGAGTAGCAATTTGATAGACTTCTATATAATCGCAAAAGAAATTCTAATAGTTATAAGATTTAGGAGATTTTTCTTTTGTTTGTTAGTATTTTTAAAGAATTTAGTTAATTAGGCATCACAAATAGCAATTCAATAGAATTATGTCTAACAACAAAGAAATTTTTAATAATTATATGATTTAGGAGATTATTCTATTTTTTCTTTTAATGTTTTCAAAAAATTTAGTCAATTAGGACATCAAGAGTAGTGACAATATGATAGAATTATGTTTGATCGCAAAGAAAATTGTAATAATTATAAGAATTCAAAGATTTTCCTTTTCTAATATTTTTAAAAAATTTAGTTGATTAGAGCATTGTGAGTAACCATCAATAGTTAAGTAAAATTAATTTTGGCTACACTATTATTATAGTTAAACTCCAGTGCTGGTTTATGCAAGTCATTTTTACAAATTGAGCATACATTTCTTAGTATTTGTTATATGTATTGGGCGATGATGATCAAATAGCTAGTTACAAAATAATTTAGGTTTTTTTTTAAAAAAAAAAAAAAAGAAATTGAGTATAAGAAATGCAGTCTTCAATTATGACGAAAACGTCTAATACAAGTATGCAATTAATTCCTCCACATATCACTACTGTTAATGACAAATAATCTCAACCTCAAAACCATGGCTTTGGTATTTGCTATGATAATTCCTTGATATTTCTAATTAATGGGGATTCCCATCACTCCAGGTTAATAGTGCTTTGACGGTTAAAATGGGTCAGAAATGCGATATCAAACACAAGAAGCCACAGCTTAATGTATAATTCCTATGTAACAGAAAAAATGATAATGTAGTTTTCTCTAATATGGCATTGGCTACTCTTGGTGTGATACAGGAAAAGGATCAAAATTTTTCATAATATATGCTCGTCCCACTAAGAAATGCTAAAGCCAGAGAAAAGCAATATTATATCATCTAAAATATTACATTACTAGATTTTGATTTACAAGCTCAAGAGTTCATAATATATAACACTAGCCTACACCTGCCCCACGTACACTCTTTCATCGCTTTTGCCCACATCTTTAACTTATTTCATCGATCTCTCTGCTCTCCAACATTCAACTGGTAGAAGTTCCGTGAAAATTCATAGTGCACATTTCTATATCACAGTCACCTTGATGGCCTGAAATACAAAATTCTGTTGTTTCACCTGTTGCTTGCATGCTGTACTTCTTCAGCTCCAACACAGAAATTGAATGAAGAGGGTTCGTTTGTGGTCTTCTACAAGAGAGAAATTCTCGGGACACTGACTTCATTGTAGGCCGAAATTTTGGTTTGGGATTTAAGCAAGCAAATGCAATTGTTGCAACAAGGATTATGTCTTGTACTGCAATCTTCTCCGAGGGGGTAGGCCTGAGTCCGAAAATTCATTTAACATTAGATTTTGGAGACACCATGACAATGAGAGTAGGTCCCCTGGATGCTTTCCCAATAGTATTTCCAATGCCACCACACCAAAACTATAAACCATTGTTACCTGTAACACGGTATGTGTCGTAGCATGGAATGGGTATGGGTACGTGATACTCCATAGTTTATATATATAGTACTCTGGGGGGTAGGATTAGTCGGTTTGCTCTTTCGGAATGTAATATGTCAAAAGTATATTTTTGGAACCCTCCGTAAACATTAATGAGTTTTTTTAATTTATAATTAGTCATTAGTGTTTTTTTATAAGAACAATTTATTCAATAAATAGGGGAAGAAAATATAAAATAATAACAAATACCCAATTAAGAAAGGGCTGATGAGAGAAAAAGAAAGTAATAAGGTGAAGAGTTTTGCAAAACAACAGCTGAAATGTTGGTAAATGGTGTGTGTTTGTTAGATTTTAATACTTGTAATTATTATTGGTTAAGAATAGGTTATTGATTCATTTTTTAGCTGTAAATATTTAGAGATAAATACATAATTATCATTAAACTAATATTATTTAACTAATATTTTATCTTCTTCAAAAGAAATTGATACTCCATTTTTAGAGATCTGGATTGAGTACCAAAGAGATCCAGAACCCAAAAGCACTGAGATCTGGTACTCAAGTACCAGATCGTGGTACTCGGAAGGTGAGAGTATTAGGTAACTATGCCATAAACATCGCATTTCTCAGTCACAATTAAAGTATAGGCAAGTTCTGTGCATCAAGAAAATTGTATTAAAGATACTAACAAGGACTCTTTTATATGAGTTTACAGGATGGTGCAATATTGATCAATTTATTTTTAACCTTTACCATTAATTAAGACAATCAGACACCTAATAGATCCGAAATAATCCTGCTCAAAAATCAATCATCACAGTAAACAAAAAAGCAAGAATTAAATGCTAATAAATGAAGAAAAGCTCACCTGGAGCAATATAACCATAGGTGCCAGCAAGAACTGTTTGATTGGATGAATCAGGATAAAGGAGTTTAGCCGTGCCAAAGTCAGATACAAAACCCTCCAATTCAGA
>CATIWR010536646.1:0-10313 GCA_949677035.1 Omphalea diandra
ATAAAACAATTTGCCATACAACTATACAAACACTACATATATGTTCAAGTGTCCCTAAATGCAATGGTGCTTCTAAATGATTATTTATCTAATGCATATGCTCATGTGATAATGCCAATGAATGTGGCTAGGGATGTTACATCTAATACACATGAAATGGATTTAGAAGTAGATAAATTGACCTCTATAATATGTATACTTGGAGCAGTAACCTGAATGTCTCTTTTCTTTTTCAGATTGTTCAAATAGAGCTTGCAATTTCTCTTCCAATGACCAGGCTCATTATAGAAATGGCATGCTCCCTCTTTTAGAGACTTGGCCTTGGGCTTCTTTAAGTCTTTTGTAGTTTCCCTTTCCTTTCTTCATCATATTGTTCCCCTTATTAATCATCAAAACATCTTTAGTGTTTTTCTTGATGTTTAGTTCAGAAGTCTTGAGCATCCCATGCAATTCAAAAACACTTTTCTCTATATTATGCATGTTATAGTTCATAACGAATGCCTCATATGCATCAAGCAAGGATTGGAGAATGAAATCAATAACCAATTCTTAGCTAA
The DNA here is from genome assembly GCA_949677035.1 of Omphalea diandra. Lineage (NCBI taxonomy): Eukaryota > Viridiplantae > Streptophyta > Magnoliopsida > Malpighiales > Euphorbiaceae > Omphalea > Omphalea diandra. The sequence goes on from CATIWR010536646.1 coordinate 558, forward strand.
TTGCAAGACCAAGTTTCTATAAATGATTAAGAAGGTCCTTCATCTTTAGAACATAAGGACTAAATGAGCTACCAGCTACTAACTTGCACGAGAGTAGAGCCTTAATGGTATTGAACCTTTCAATTTGACCTTCTCTTAGAACATTTTGTAAAGATGACTCACCATAGTATAAGCCTCCATTTTTCATTAATTGCTTATGAAGCTCTAATTCCATGCTAGCATACATAACGCAAGTGTTTCTACTATGTCATTAAGATGCTTAGTGTGAGCATCACTTTGGGCTCTTGGAGCATTACCAGCAAGTTTTGCGAGGATAGTTTGAACCAAGACATATTCCTTCTTTTCTTACTTGAGAACAATTCTTAAGTTTCTATACCAATTTAGGAAATTAGTCTCATTCAATTTATCCTTTTCAGTAATTGATCACAGTGACAAATTAGGGATGTCATTTGAAGCCATAATCTATAACAAACATATATAAAGTGTGCTTAGTATTTTATTAAATATTAATTCCCACTAACTTTTATCAAATCGCTAACCCTCAATTACAATTTTTTAACAATTGAAATCTTTAGTGGGCCAAGATCCATGTGTCACCTAATTTTAAGTAAGCTTTAGCTTATCACTTAAATTTTGGTTATTTAGGTAGGTTGTACTTTACTAATTACATCTTATGTAACTCTTGGATAACTATGGAATATTAACATCATATGCCATGGCTTATCCCATCTAATGCCCTACGTTCAAAACCATTTTGGTAACCTAGTAAGTCTAACCATTTCAAACTTACAGATGTCACCATTATCCATCTTGTTTTACAAAGATGGCCCAATATACTTTACTTTGGCAAAATCTATATTTAGGAATCTAAGTCTTGACAAGTGTTTGAATCATGGTGGGTATTTTATGACTTAATCTCATTAAAGGACTTTACTAGTTTTTAACCTATTGTGTATTTTATGTTGCATCCCATACATCATATGCATTGCATCATAAACATCCATACATAATAATAACAAAAATAAATGTGTCATAGAATGACCCTTAATCTAAATTGATCATTACAAGCCAATATGAAGATGAAAAGGTCAATCCTAGGGGTAAATCTTTATCTTTATGGATTTTCTAGGTTGCCATCAATAGTCGCCACCTCATGTCTTAAAGATCACGATCTCGTGCCATAAAAATCACCATCTTATGCCTTAAAGATCTAAATTACAAGTTGTAATTTATGAAATAGTAATTTAAACTATTCTTTTACTATTAATAAAATAAATGATTACAACAAAAATAAATGACATGCAAGCTGTAGTTAAAAATTACAACCCTTGAAAAAAAAAAAGAAACCACAAACCAATCACATTGGTCTAAAGGGTCATGCTATGCACCATGTAAAAACATATAATTAAAACATCCATATATGCTAAACAAATTATATTAAAGCAATTAACAAGTATATGAAGAATCCATTCGGGGTCAAGGGTTAGTGTCCCTGGCAACAGTCCTACTGGTCGATCAGCAGGCAGGGGTAAAGGGGGCAGCACCCTTAAAGGTAAAGATTCACCTTACTTGTTCATATCAATTAATTTGGTTTTGAACAGAACTAATCACGTTAATCAAATTAATATTGTCAAAGTCATTTAATCATTTTAAACCCTAAAACACATTAATCTAATTAATGTAGTGTTTACTTTTTTCATGAACATTAATCAAATCACCCTAAAACCTATTCATTTATCATTAAACCATTGAAATGATTTCCAAATATCACATCCATGTTCACATATATAACACTTATATATAGGGCAACAATAAACTCGATTTCATCAAATTTGTAAGTGGCTTTGATACCACTGTAGGGTTTTATAGAACATGTATAGCAAAAAAACAAAAATTTCTACACATGAAACCCGCCAAAGATCCATGCAATTTGATTAAATCAAAAGAAAGATGTGAAAACCTTATCGATTTGGATAAACGATGTAAGATCGTTGAAAGGAAGAGAAGGGGTTTACACTGGTAACACACAACCTCAAGCTTGGAGTTAGATCTAGACATCACCAAACAATGATCGCCCTCTATAGGTATTCATACGACTAGGGTTCTCCAAATCCGAAGTGTGCTAGTACTAGGGCTTTTGTCTCTCTAAAAGCATTTTCTAAAACATTAATGTTTTGTATAATCATTTGAAAACCCTAACTATTAAGATATTATATGCAACTCTGAATCTTAAAAGATATAGATAATATCCTATTTCATTGTAACTATCTTAAAATGAAATAGATATCTAATAATTTAGATAACATCTCTAATTATCTTAATTATAAATAAAGAGAGTAGTAAAAATCTAATTTTGTTTTTGGCCTATTTTATGTGTGTGATCCTATAGGTTCACATAATGTTGCTAACGGCCTAAAAAACCTATTTTAGCTCACAAGTTATAAGTGGCCTTTAATAAGACATTATGACTACCTAAATTATGTGAAAGTCAATGATTTGACCTAACCTATTTTACAAATAGTATTATAATCCTTTTGTCACATTATATCTCAATTGAACATAAGGCATGCATCATTTCATCATTAGTTTAATTCTTTTTTGATCTCTAAGTAGACTGATGTAAAATGACATTGATAACCTTTATCAATTCATTACCACATGACCATGCAATCTCTTCAGTCTAACTTATCGAGGGGCCCAGAGATATATTTCTCACAAAAATATATGAGGGATAAATTTCTTTTCAATTGCTCATATTCCTCTATATTATTTACTTCATGTCCAATATTAGTTTGTATGATCATTCGATTAAAGATAATGTTAGACTATATCAAAACATAAAGTTCATCATATTGCAATCTATGGAGATTTTCAGGTTAGAGGATTAAGTTAATACTATTGCATTAGAATCACTTATGACTATTAATCCATATAGTGTTCTCATAGCAGGTCGGTCCAATACAATGTTTATTAAACATGTATTTATGTATTTGACTTAATATCACATATTCATGACTAGTAAAATATAGTCATCAATCAAAACATATACTAGTCTTTTTTTTCATTGTCATCCCAATAATAATGACCGACTAGGGACAGTTTAGAATAGAATATTTTACACCGAAAGGGGTTACTATTAAGTCACACACTAGATGATATTCGCTAGAATTAACTATTCATGAAATTTATTATTTAGTTATAAATAAAAGAGATATTTAATAAAAATGCAATTGTGACATTATTAAGAAAATATTCATTATAAGCATTAGCCTAGGGCTCTTAACTAACATAAGGATAGCTCAGTTACATAATAGATTAGTTAAGCGTCAAGCCCTTAAAGAGGGAGATTTAGTACATAAGTTGATTTTTCTATAGACAGCTCTAGAGTTACCAAGCTCATTCCAATTAGAAAGAGCCATAGTCATCCTAACATTATACAAACATAAAACTCTAGAAGGAAGGTATATTACTTACATATGGAATATGGATAATATTAAGAAGTGATTTATTTAAATAGCCCTAGCTATTTATCTTTATAAGGCTTTATCAAACCCTTAGTCATTGTATTATATTCTATTATTTAATAAAAGTCAATATTTCACTATTTCCCTTAATTTGGAGTTACATTACATTCTTAAACATTTATCATAACATGGATAAATGAAAGTAAAACACTTAATTAGATAGTCATAGCCACTTTAAAAATGCATGTGACAAGCTACCATGAGGATTTGGATTAGTTATGTGAGTTTGCTTGGGGAGAAACTTTGCTAGCATACACATTTTGTGTTTTGTACACTCAAACTCATGTAGATAGCTACAAACCTCCATGTTCAAGATTTATATGCCCTAAACTTTTATAACTGCCATAAAAAGTGTAATGTACATGCATTCATTTTAAGGGGGTGCTACACTTCTTAGTGTGGTCCTCTCGTTTTTTATAACATATAGGATGTTAAGCTTATTGCTAACAAGAGATCATAGTAAGACTTATAAGTGATATGACTAACTAATAACATAATGACTTGATTATTCAAAATTTCAAAAACATTTTGTCTAATAGGCTATTAAGCTTATGGCTAATTTGAGCCCACAATAAGACGCATGAGTGAAATGACTAGCTAATAACATAATGACTTGATTAATCATAATTTCAAAAATTTTTTAAGGAATACAATGCCTTTCAACTTAGTATTATTATACCAAATTTACTTAACAACCTTAGAAACTCTAAATTAGATCAAATCAGCATAATATGGTTACCTTTATCACATTTCAAAGAGCTTGCATGATTCATTAAGTCTAAATTACTTTAGTTATACCCTAGAATCTTACCCTTAAAGATGTTTTTATTCAAATATTTATAATCTAATGGACTCCTTTCAACACGATATTAATTGAGATATGTTATTATTGCTTATGTGTTCTCAGTTTGACACTTTCTTATTATTTAGCTTAATTCTAACTTCTATCTCTCAAAGAAACAAAACTAGTATACATAAAGAAATAAAAAATATGAATAAAAGTACTTCATTTCTCTTTAAAATTTCAATAAGGATGAACCAAACAAGTTTAGTAACATGCACCTACACTCTTATCTTTTTCACTCTTTATCCTTGTTAAGGAAAATATGTCCCATAAAAGTAAAGTTAAATTATGTGAACATTTTTGTTAGCTCACTCACCCTTATATCCCTGCCATTTTCATAGTAGAGTGGCCTCTAGCATCTAACTCCTTTTGCTTTCAAGCTACTACCTTTGTGTGAAGCTCAACCATTATAGTTTGGAGTTTTTTTTTCTCTATCTTTATAAGTTCAACATTCTTGTTGGTCTTGACCTTAAAAAATTATTATCTTGGCTCTTTTTTCCTACTTTCATATGAGCATCTGTATGTTCTTTTTTAATAAGGCTAGACTATCTTTAGTCTCATTTAATTGATATTACAGCTCGACCATGTTTTTATCCTCCACCTTTGATTCATTTAATAACTTATTCCATACAACTTCGGCTACTACATCTTACATTAGAGAAAAGAACTTAAAAGGCTTAAGTTATACTCTTTTTTTTTTTTTGCTTAGCCAAAAAAAACTTAAACAATGCCTTAAGATTGAGACTCCTGGCTAACATAGCTAACAACTTAGAGGAGAGATCCTCTAACTATTCTTTATCCCTAAGTAAAATATAAATACTACCAAATGTTTTATTAATTGTAGGATAGTTTAATAAGCATCCTTTTCCATACTTAGTTTTTAAGTACCTTCTAGGTTTTAGGCAACAGCTTAGATTCCTTAGAAGCATCATCAGCTTCTACTTTTAGTTTATATCTATTGGCTTTATTCAAACTTTCTTTACTAGTGATAGCTTTTCTTTATCTTTTTTGATATCTAAAGTTTTTACTTCCACTTTAGCTGCCACCACATTCAGTTGAGTTTTTTTTAAAATAATTAGTGTTTGTAGCACTTTTGCCTCTTTATTACTTTTTTTTCCTAGCCATCTTCTTAACTTAACCATTTTGGGTGAATGTTAGCCCTTGACCAATTTAGGCAGCTTACTTTTACCTCACCATCTTTTCCTTGATCACTTAGAGATCCATCTCTACAAAACATATAAGCATTAGAAACACATTAGTATGCAAGCTAAATTCCAAGCATATAAAAGAATATAGAATATTTCTTAAATGGGATAATGTGTGTCTATCAATTTAATAAGATTCATAGGTCCCTTTGACTCATTTCAAATCTTTTTCACTATTTTCTTTTCCTACTTTAATACTATGATGTTTATACTTCATTTTTCTTCATCCATTCACTTCTTGGGACCCCTCAATTCCCCTTACATAATGAAGAACTTGTGTTTTGATTTTTTATTAAAGAAAGGAACTGCCTAAAGTATCTAATACTAGGTTTGTAGGTTATGTGCCAATGATCATCTCCTGATTGGAACATCACTATGTAAACTTATTAATCATCCTTATTATGATTGACACTTTTTTCCTCAAGCTAGCAAATATATATCGACTAACATAATTATTTCATTCAATGTAATTTAGGCCATGGATAACTACAACAAACCTAGTAGCTCTTGGATAAATTCTAGCATTGGGAATCTAATTCCAGCTTTAAATCCTCCTTATACATCATGTATTAGTTCACCCTTAATTTTAAGTAAATTCTTATATTTTCCTCAAGTTCTCTTACCTTTTACTTTTGTTACAATGTTATATTTATGGGAAATTTTTACCAGCTTTAGCTTAGTCATTTTGCTAATCACCTTTGAAATTTGTGTGTTTCTCCTTCTAAGTTTTAATGGTTTTGAGAAATTACTCACTTTTACCAACTTGATATTTATTTCCCTTATACCTCACTCATTCTTCTAGCTTTATGTTCTTTACCTTCCTTGTCCTCCTTTATGTTTCTTTCCTCTTCCTTTTGGCACCTTTATTTCTTATCTCTCTATCTTTTATTTCTAAGAATGGTGATGATGTTTCTAATACTGTTTCTTCATTTATGATAGAGACACATTATTTTCTGCCTCACATGGGTTTGTTACTGGTAGAGATGTATCTATTGTGGTTTATGGTTTTAGAGAGGATGAAGTGGTGTCTGGTTTTCCAAACTATAAAATCTTTGAAAATCAAATAAATCCTTACACTTTTGCAGGTTAAATTATTTTGAGATGTAAATGTAAATTCCTTAATTTTTTTCTAAATGTTTGTTTCTACAAAACTAGGTCTATGACGCCCATCACAGGTCTATTGTACCATTTAAAAAGTAACGTGGGAAAGATGGAAGGGTTAAAGGCGAACAAATGCATTAGATAGGGTTTCCTGGGTGTTATATTTTTTTTATAGACATTTATGAATGCTTGCCATTTAGCTTAGTTAGGTAAGGTAAGATTAATTCTTAAATTTTAAATTCCACAAGATATATGCTTTTCAATTCTATCTAATTTCATTATGGTTTCCTTAGCCTAAGTATTCACAATTTATGTATTCTTACTTTTTTTAAGCCCCCTTTAGCTCAAGTGATAATGGCTCACATTTATTCTCAAGATATAAGTAGACTTAGACTAAAAAAAGACATGCAATACTACCTATGCCAAAAATAGATTAGTCAAACTTGTGTGCATAAAGCTCAGCTCAGTTTAAATTAGGCTAGCATAACTATTACAATAATAACTCAGGTTATTTCAAATATCTTTACCACATCAGAATTCTAATTCTTATCTATTATCTTTATTGTTCAATTTAAAATGAGGTTATAGCTACCTAGTTAAGGTAGTTCAACCCAAATATGATAGTTCATCCTATTTTTATTCAAATATGGATATCATTCAAGCCTTAAGTTCCATTCAAGTATGTAATATATTTATTTCCCATAACATTCACTCAAAAACACTCATCACCAATAGAGGCATCAAAGTGGACATTTAGCTTGGGCCAGACTCCCCTCACTTTACACTCTTTTACAAGTCCTAGCTAAGAAGGTTGAAACTATTAGTTCATCCTACAACTTCATCAGTTATGATACATTAATTCCAAGATTAATGCTTTGGAAATGTTTAATTTTTAATGAGATTTATTTTGTATTTGGTTGGGATTAAAAGAGGAGCATTTTTTAGGTAAAGGGATGTTATCAACAACTTGAAACTGCTAATATTAGAAGTTAATAAATTCTTTTTCATTAATTAATCTTCTCATAAAACATTTTAGCCACCTATTAGTTAGATATTTATTTCATTATATCCAAATAGATTATATCTGTTTAAAATATCTAAAAAATAAAAATTTGATTAATTCTTTTTTTGTTCAATAATTCTCCTTAATTAGAAAACACAAAGTTTTCCAAATATGTTAGTGCAATTCCTTTTATGTTTATTAGGTTGGATACTAAGCAACTACATTTTGTTTTACTTTTTTGAATTTAAGTTTTTATTACTTCAAATAAATTATATATGTCACAATTTGAATTTCGAGCCTGCTGGTGCTAGAGAATGGGAAGGCTTAAGGCCTCTAAAACCCATAGCGAGTTTAATTACTCATGGTTAAAGCTCATACATCAATTCTCTGATTACTTAGATTCTAACTTATACTTGTTATTCCATAAATATTTATAGCTTTCATTTGTCCCACCTTAGATTCTTAAGAAAAAACAAATACAAGGTAGGGATTTAAGCCAAACATAATCCCAAACATCTCATAGAAGATTGACTTAGGTTATACTATTACCATATAATTCATTTCTTATATTGTTATGACGAGGAGAATCTAGACTTAATCAATTCCTTTTATCTTTCTTTTTCTTTCTTTCATTATATACATATCATTTAACATTAGACTCTCACATTTGAACAATCCTAGAATCAGGCATCTACTTAAGGTCATTCTAGCTATAATATTCTTTTCATTATCATAAGCATTCAATATTTATCTTATAGCCACAAATCCTAGTATGCCTCACCATCATCTCTATTGATTATGCATCATAATCATTTTACATTATATTAACTTTAGACATATACATATTACTTTATTCATAATTTAGACTTTGTAGAGATTTCTAAGAATACGAGATATAACTTAACATTTGATTAATACATTTATAATCTTTCAATTTTATATATATATATATATATATATATATATATCATTACTATAGGCAACTATGAAGTAATAATGTAGTGCCTTAGTCGTATGTGATACATAATTTAAAGCATTGTCTTTAGCCTTTAACCTCAAGTATGTATCCATGACATTAGTCCTATGTGGGGGATGACCACTTTGTGGGAAACTTAGTGATGAATTTATATTATCCATATGCATACTCACATGCCTTTACATGAATGCATCTCAAACAACATGCACATCATCTACAGATATCATTCATAGTAAAACAATACACATATAGGTAGTCAAGTCCATGGGAATCTCTTTTTGGTTTACTTATCTTTCCTGTGTAAGGGAGTTACCTCTCCAACTATGTGCTCTCAGAGTAGTTGTCTCACTACCTTTACTTATTTTTATAATAGGGAGTTCCCTCACTAGTCGTGCCATGCATGCATAATGTTACATTCATTTCATATAGATTACAGTCCTTACATAGCAAGTTAAGACTCTTCGAATTTCCACTTTTCCTTAAACTACCATTACATCACATGACATTTAAACATAACATTTATGTCATGTCATCAATAAAAATGCATATGACTTTTGTATTAATATAACTTACCCTATTATGGCTTATACATTTAAACTCATGATGTATGTATGCAATGGATAATGAAAAGCAACTAAAATCCCTCATATTTCATTGCTAGTCATAGCTCTTCCTTGCTATGGTGTTTCACTTTCTTTGTCTCTTTGCTTAGCCTTACTTACACTTAGCTTAATCCTTACTTGTTTTTAATCATCTCACCTACACATATACTTGAAATAGGAAGGAGAAAGTCACCAATTTGCTTAAAAGATGAAAAAAGATTGATGAGCAAACTTGATTCTCCTAACTTCATTTGGTAACCATGCATAGATAAGAGATTTTGGGAGGATTTTGGTGAGTTTTGGACTACTAAAAACTAATGATAATAGAGTTGGAGTCGTGTTTAGGCATCAAATAAAAAAGACTAAAATGCCAAATAAAGTCCATCAAAAATGTTATTTTCAACTCATAAACTTATGCTTCCACCCTTTTGTCTTTTTCTTAATATACTTCAAACACTATTTTTTTTTTTTTACTACTAATAAAAAATGAAGTTAGAGTTA
>CATIWR010536845.1:0-44686 GCA_949677035.1 Omphalea diandra
TATAATCGGTTCCATCAAAATATGGCCTTAGGTGTGAGTAGATTGCTTCTTGTGCCATGATCTTGTTTCACCCAATGAAGGTTTGATTGTGAAAACCTTGCTCTGATACCACTTGTTGTCCCTTGGCACCAAGAAGGGGGGTTGAATTGGTGTATAAAAATTAAAAGATAAAGAAGAGGGGAAGAATAATGAGTAAAGATAAGACACTGATTTATAGTGATTCAAGTATAATTCACCCTACATTCACTCCCCAATCTATCAATTGGGTATTTCACTATCTCTTGGTGTTTTCAAGCTCATACCCAACTTGTACAACTTGTGTTTTGATGGCTCACACACAACCTTACAACAATGTGTTTTTAGGCTAACACACAACCTCACTCAAGTGTTTCACTAGGCTTACGCTTAAACCTTTCTTGAAGTGTTTTTACAGGCTAACACTATAATCTTACAACTTGGTGTTTAATGCTCACACCTAACACTTACAATTTCATAAAGAAACTTGAAGAAAATGAGTAACAAAGATTGAGAGCTTTAATTACTTGTAATAAATTTCTTAGCAAACTTCTTCATGGTTGTTTGATGGAGTATTTATAGCCCAACTTCACCAAAGAGACATTGCAGACCATAGCTCATCAAATCTTTGAGACGTGTTTGATAGATTCTGCATTAAATGCTTGACAGTCTCTATTCGCGATCGCTACTACTCATTAGCGGTCACGAAATCCAAATTTCTGAAGGAAAATCATGTTTGTGTCTAACGGCTAGTCCACGTGGCAGGTTCTGATTAGTTCAACAGGAAAATATAGTCGTTGCTCTTTAACCTACTTTCATAAGTCGCGGTCGCAAGCCTTCTTATATATGACGCGAATTCGTCTGCCAAAAAATGGTTATCTTCTTCTTTATAGTTTGCGATTGCTACCAACAAGATGCCTTCACTAATTTTGACTTACAACGGTCTGGTAGAACACGTGTCATGCTGTGACTGTGGACTTGCTTCCCTTTTGAGTTATTTTGAAATTCACGGTTACGATTAGGGCGTGACACACACCGTGATTTCGTCTTTCAATATTGGACTCTGTCATTTGGATGAATCGCGGCCGAGAATGGCTCCGCAATTTTGCCTGTCGGCTTTCTAGCAATGCATCTTCACATATCGCGGTCATGAATACAAGATAGCGGTCGCGATTTAGAAGTCATTTTTCATACTTGAGAAATTTCGAGCTTCATCCAACTTCCAACTTTAGATAAGCACTAAAGGCTGCAAAATAACACTTATTTGAAATATTAGACATGATCAATCTCCATTGTCAAGATCAAAAAAGGTCCAAGACTTGGGTTAACTACCCTAGTCCAATAGCCATAAAACATAAGTTGTATAAGTTTGGTGTGAGATTGAAAACACCAATTTAGTTGAGTGAAATACCCAATTGTGAATAATTGGAGAGTGGATGTAGGGTTTACTAACACCCAAACCATTATAAACTTGTTGTGTTGATTTTTCCCTTCTCTTTCTTAACTAACTAAACATATTAGTCTTCCTTTTTAATTTGAAATCAGCCACAAATTCAACCCAGCCTTCTTGGTGCACTAGGCCATCAAGTGGTATCAAAGCCAAGTCTCACTCCGAAAGCTTAAATGTGTGAGTAAAGGTTATGGCACAAGAAGGATTCCACACTCACCTCAAACCTTATTTTGATGAAGCAGACAATACTTATTGGAAGTATAGGATGAAATTCTATCTAGATAGTGATATGGTAGACCTCTGGGATATTGTTCCAAAGGAATGGAAGCCACCTACCAAAGTGGTGGATGGAAATGAGGAGTTGATCCTTAGAGAGGAGTGGGTTGAAGCTTATAGGAGATCCATTGGTAGAAACACAAGAGCCATGGCAATCCTTCTAAGTTCTCTATCAAGAGAAGAAATTAGAAGGGTCTAACATTGCCTTACTACTCATGGTATTTGGAAGGGCTTGGAGAACTATCATGAGGGCACCACCTTGGTGAAATCTAGCCTACTTGAGATGTATGTGACAGAGTGAGAGCTATTTATGATGAAAGAGGAAGAAAACATTACAGACATGATAAATAGATTCCTTGAAATTGTCACCAACATGAAAAAGTTTGGGAAAGTTCTCACCAATCATAAGGTAAACTCTAAAATTTTAAAATCTCTACCTCTTGAAAAATTTGGTGTAAGGGTGTATAGTATCCAAGAGTCTAACCCGGAGATAGGAAATGTGCCAATGGATGTCCTAATAGGTAAACTCTTAACTCATGAGTTAGCATTGAAGAAGGATGAAGAAATGAAGAGAATGATAGATCAAGGAAAAAAAGTCTAAAAAACTAGAAATAAGACCTTGACACTCAAGTCTTCATCAAAGGAGAAGGAAGTAGAAGTAGCCTCAAGTGAAGAGGAAAGAGATAAGGAGGAGGAGGAGGAGTTTGCAATGCTTTGAAAAATAACTAAGGAGTTTATTAGAAGAAGGAAAGAGAGAAGGAACTTCAAGAAAACAACTCTAACTCTCAAAGAAATATCAAATGATGTCACTTGGTATGAATGTGGCAAGCAAGGCCACATCAAATATGATTACCCCAAGTTGAAGAAAAAGAAGAAGAAATGGGACATAGAAAAAATAAAAAGCTTTAAAACCACTTGGGATAGTAGCTTAAATGGGGAAGATAAAGAGGAAGAGGTTACAAACCTATACTTCATTGCTCAAGTGGAGTCATCTAATGAGGTAAGTTATTCACCTCACTTTTATTCTAAATTTATGAATTAGATAATATGGATGATGAGCTTTTAGAGGCTCTCACAATAAAACGTGATAAACATAAGTCAAAAATGAAAACTTACAAGAAAAAGTGCACTAAATTAGAAGATGAATTCAAATCCCTAAATAGTCTTATAAGTGAATTGAGAGCTTCAAATGAAGAACTCAAGAAGTCTATGGAGAGTCTATCCAAGTCATCTTCATCTCTAACTTCATTAAGAAAAGAAAATGACTCATTAAAAGGATAAGTCATTGAGCTTAGAAACTCTATTTTTAAGTTCCATAAGGGTAAGAAAGCTTTGGATACACTTATTGTATCACAAAGACCTCCCTTAGTTAGGTATGGTCTAGGTTCTAATGAAACCTCTTCTTCTACACCTTTAGTCATAACATTCATCAAGACCTCAACAACTTAAACTTCAAGTATTGATGTTTTTGGAAAGAAAAGTGCTCAAGGCACTAAACCATCATTGCCTAAGGGCAAAGGAAAGGTGCAACAAGGCTCAAGGCCTATTTCTAAGAAGGCCAATCATGCATAAATATATAATAAAAGGCATCCTCATTCAAACGCACACAGAAAACCTAGTTCTACACCTATTCATACATGTTCATGCTCACACACACATCATGTTGATATGAGGAAATCCCCCACTCATACTAAGGTAATGAAGAGGAGAAAGACATATAGGTCTAAAATCCAATGCCACTATTGTATGAAGTATGGACATATAAATGTTTATTGCTATATTAGGAAGGCACACCTCAAGTTGGAGGATCCTTCAAAACCTAACCCCTTCGGACCTAATTATGCTTGGGTACCAAAATAAAGATTATTTATTTGTGTTGTGTAGTGGTGTTTGGCAGCAACCAATGAATCAAATGATTGGCATATGGATAGCGGATGCACAAAGTACATTACGGGAAATAGGAAGCTATTCATAGCCCTAAAGGAAAAGGAAGGTGACAATGTCACATTTGGAAACAATGCCAAGGGTAAGGTAATTGGCATTGGGACCATTGATAAGAATGGTTGTTCACTAATTAATGATGTTTTATTTATTGAGGGCTTACAACATAACTTGCTTAGTGTAAGTCAATTATGTGACAAAGGTAATAAAGTCACCTTTGACCCTAGAGAATGTTGAGTTACCACTTCGGTGGATAAAAGGTAATTTTCAAGGGTGAAAGAAGGGCAATACCTACATAATTGACTTAGACAATTTGTCTAACTAATATTTTAAGTATCTTATGTCTCTTAATAATGAAGCTTCGCTATGACATAAAAGACTTGGACATGCTAGCATGGAGCTCTTACAAAGCTTATCAAAGGGAAAGCCAGTGGAAGGTCTTCCCAAGCTAAAGTTCTATAGAGACAAGACATATGGTCCTTGCCAAATGGAGAAGCAACATTAATCTTCCTTCAAAGTAAAGAATATTGTAAGTACATCTAAACCTATTCAATTAATTCATATGGACTTGATAAGACCTATTAGAAGTGCTACCTTAGGTAGAAAACATTATGCACTAGTCTTAATTGATGATTACTCTAGGTTTACTTGGGTTTCCTTTCTAGATTGTAAGCATGATACTTTTGATGCTTTTAAAAGTTTTGTAAAAAGGATTCAAAATGAAAAGGGTTACTTCATTTCTTCCATAAGAAGTGACCATAGAAAAGAATTTCAAAATGAGTCTTTTGAATCTTATTGCATAAATAATAGGATTTTCCATAACTTTTCAACTCCTAGAACACTGCAACAAAATGGTGTTGTAGAGAGGAAAAATAAGATACTAGTAGAGATGGCTATAACTATACTCAATAAGTTTTTTTTTTTACTAAATTACTTTTGGGTCGAAGCTATCAATACTTCATGTTATATTGCAAATTAAGTTTTCAAAAGACCCATTCTTAATAAAATTCTTATAAGCTATGGAATTTTAGAAAGCCTAAGTTAGTATACCTATAGGGTCTTTAATAAAAGTTCTAGAAAAATTTGATTCAAAAACTAATGAAGGCATTTTCTTAGGTTATTACACCACTAGCAAAGCCTATAAGGTCTTTAATAAAAGTCTAATGGTTGTTGAAGAGTCTATGAATATTGTGTTTGATGAATCTAGGAAGCTTGATCTTGAGAAATGTTCTTTAATTGATGATATTGTAGGTGATTTTGAGAAATTGGATTTGGAGGATACCACAAGAGAAAAGGATGAAAACCATGATAAAAGCAAATCATCAAGAGAAGATAAAGATCCTCAACGTCAATAAGTGAAATCACCAAACCAAGATTTTCCCAAAGATTGGAGATTTTCTGAGCATCACTCTAAGGACTTAATCATTGGTGATACTTACTAGAGCTCAATACTTTAGATAATAATCTTACTTTTATTTCTCAATTTGAGCCAAAGTTTATAGATGAGGCTCATAATGATGAGAGTTGGATGATTCTATGCAAGAGGAACTTAACCAATTTAAGAGAAACAATATGTGGAAACTTGTTCCTAGGCCAAAGGAATACCCTATTGGAGGTTGCAAATGGGTGTTTAGGAATAAGTTAAATGAGCAAGGTTTCATCACTAGGAATAAGGCTAGAGAAGGCATTAACTATGATGAAACCTATAACCCTATAGCAAGGTTAGAAGCCATTAAGATTCTTTTGGAATATACATGTCACATAATTTCAAACTATTTCAAATGGATGTCAAAAGTGCCTTTCTAAATGATGTTATAGAGGAGGAAGTTTATGTTGACCAACTTCCTAGTTTTGAATTACATACTTTTCCAAATTATGTTTTCAAATTGTATAAAGCCTTGTATAGTTTGAAATAAGCTCCAAGAGCTTGGTTTGAAAGGCTTAGTTCTTTTCTTTTGCAAAATGATTTTGAAAAGAATAAGGTTGACACTATTTTATTTGTCAAAAAGCATAATCATGATACACTAATAATGTAAATTTATGTTGATGATATCATTTTTGGTGCTATAAATGAATCTCTTTGTGAGGATTTTCCTAAGTCTATGACTAAGAAATCTGAGATGAGCATGATGGGGGAGCTCAAGTTTTTCCTTGGTCTACAAATCAAGCAAACCAAAGAAGGGATCTTCATCAACCAAACCAAATACACAAAGGACATTCTCAAGAAATTTTGCATGGAAGGATGTAAAGTAGCAAAAACACCAATGAGTGCTACCATCAAATTGGACAAGGACGAATTAGGTAAGTCAATTGATGAGAAGAGATATCGAGGTATGATCAGTTCTCTACTTTATCTTACCCCTTCTAGACTTGATATAATGTTTAGTGTATGCATGTATACTAGGTTTCAATCTTGTCTTAAAGAATCTCATTTGAATGTTGTTAAAAGGATTTTCAAATATTTACATGGAACATTACATTTAGGTTTGTGGTACCTTAGAGATTCTTCATTTAGCCTCATAGGTTATTTGACTACGGATTATGTCGGTGTCTTCTAGATAAAAAGAGCACTTCTAAGACTTACAAATTTATCAGAGAGAGTTTAGTTTCTTGGTTTAGTAAGAAGCAAGTTTTGATTGCCTTATCTACTACTGAAGCTGAATATGTAGTTACAGGTTGTTGTTGCACCCAAGTTCTTTAGATGAAACAATAATTAAAGGATTATGGCAAAGTTATTGATCACATTCCTATCAAATGTGACAACACTAGTGTAATAAATCTTTCTGAAAATCCCAACCAACACTCTAGGAGCAAACATATAGACATTAGGTATCATTTTCTTAGAGATCATATCCAAAATGGTGATGTAGTGTTAGAATTTATAGACACAAATCATCAACTTACAAACATTTTCACAAAGCCTTTTAATGAAGAAAGGATGAACTTCATTAAGAGAGAATTGGAAATGCTTGATGGAAGCTCCCTAAAGTGAAATATAGATCTCTCTAGAATGCTTTTTTTTGTATGTTGCATAATTGAATGATTGCTATGGATGTTGCATGTGATATTTATCTCTTTGGATGTCCTAATTTTGTGTGCAATTGTGCCTCCCTATGCCAATTTGCATAAATTGGACATCAATATATTAAGTGGATCACAGCTTAAATAGTTAAGTCTTATCATTTCATAGTATCTTTTCTGACTTGTAATTAGTGATCGTTATTCCTTGATTCACGATCGTGAATTACAGGTACTCATCATTCAACTGTCAACCATCAATTCACGACCGTAACTTTTAATCCTCACCACAAATTTGTTCAAATTTTAAATCTTTTAACCTTTGAATGCACCATTTCCTGAGGATTTTTTATCCATTACTCACATTTTTTAAAATTAATAGTAGTGACTTGCAGGTCACGATCACGACTTTAGGTAATTGCCATACATTTAAGTGATTTGATTGCCAACTGATTGCACTCCTTCAATCCATGCATTTATGACCTTTTTTAACCATTTTCACACACTTTCCTGCCCTATATAAACCCTTCAAATAGTGTTTCTTTTCACTACTACTCATTATCTCAATCTTTCTTCTTCCTTACTCTCAAAAAACTTCAAATATTCCTTCATTCATAAATGGCCCGCAAGAAAGCTTTAAGAGTAGAGAAAGGAAAGGCAGTGGTACAACCTTCTAAACCACTAGCTCTACACTTAATGAAAGGGATAATGAAAGAGGAGAAAGATCGATACAAGGGAAATGCCTCCAAGATCATTCTACCGAACAAAATCTCTTCCACTTTCCTTCTTAAGTCGTTGAGTATCAAATATGAGATTTATGCTTTTCTTTCAAACCTAGGATGGAACAAATTTATTTTTTATGACAAGCCTGGATAAGAGGAGATCGTGCAAGAATTCATGTGTACCATAACTTAAAGTCAGAGAGTCTTGTATCGGCCAATACGGGTTATTATTTTGTGCTTTTGGAGACCCTTTTTTCATCACTTTTGAACAACTTTCCAATCTGTTTAATCTTCAAGTTGTAGATGACATTTCGTTCACCACCTCTGCTCTTGAGGTCATCTATTTTGAGTTTTTGTCTAAAATTTCTATCGAGACTAAACATGACCCCAAAACCTCATTAGCCAAATACATTCAAACCCTATCTTTTTTGGTTACTTCATCATATCATCACCTTCTCCTTTAATGTAAGAGGTGATGGTAACAAAAAGTATCCTAAAAGGATCTTGCTTTCCTTTTCTACCTTATAAAAAACAAACTCATACAAATTGGTTGTTATCTTATAGATCGATTGATCCACATGAGCACCAAACCCAAAAGTAAGTTTTTTCTCCCTTCTCATGTCATTGCTATCTACCAAAATGTGGGTGCTCTTAATAAGGAAAATGAAAAATTCCTCGCTAAGAAGCTTCTCCCTTCCCAAAAATTTCTCAATCTCCCTTATCTCATCAATGCAAAAGCTATTCACCCTGATTCTTACACATGCACTTTGGGTGTTTTTTATGCCAAGAAACTAGAATCCTCCCAAACATTCAAAAGTAAAAGGTTTTTCATTTAAAAGGGAGTCTAACCTGTTCCACCTTCCCAACCTAAGCCTAAAACTAAAATCTCTCTTTCCTCCATCAATAAGAAATTGGACAAGATGATGAGGATGCTAAAGAGACGATTTCTCATCCTCTCTAACTTACATAGTGATTTGGTGGACTTACAGGAGAAAGTAGATGCTCCTCATCTTCCAGATTTTAAGGATTAGGAGGACATACTAGAAGAGGAGGACAATCAAGAGGTTGAAGAGGGTGATGAAGCTAAAAGTGGAGGAGATAATGAAGAACTGGATGATTATAGAGATGATGACAGTTCTCCTATCTTTAGTTTGTGTTTAGGGTTTCTTTTTCTATTTTATTTTTAAATTCTTGATGTAAAGCTGTTGATCCCATAGCTTATTAAATAAATAAAAGTGTTTTTTTTGTAATTCAATGTCTTAAATGTTATGTGGTTGTAATTTCTATGTCATCTTTATTGTTTTACTCTCTATGATTACTCTATCTCACTTTATGCACCTTTTTTACTTTTTTAATCTTTACCCTCTTTTTGATCTTGCCAAAGGGGGAGAGAATAACATTGAAAGAAAATGAGTTTGTGTATAAGAAAAGCATAAGTTAAGGGGGAGCAAGTTCTAACTTAGAATTATTTGATCATTGACTAAAATCTTTTGATTATTCTTTCATTATTTGATCATTCACCATCCTAACTTCACAACTCATGCATTTTTCTTTCATTAAGATCAATCTAAGTTGTTGAATTCAAAAAAGGGGAGATTGTTGGACTAGGTTAGTTAAACCTATGTCATAAGCCTCTTTTCATTTTGACAGTAGAGATTGATCAATTCTAATGCTTTGAGTAAGTGTTGTTTTGCAGATAATAAGATTTATTTTCATTAGAAGTTGGATAAAAGTCAAAATCTCCATCTTTTAGAAGAACATCCAAATTCGCGATTGGTATCCTCTAAATCGCGATTGCAATATTGCTATTAGGATGAATGGAGCTAGGCCAATGGAATTCAATGGCAAATTCACAGCTGCAACTCAGTCAAACAAGCATTGGCTTATTCATAGAGGAATTTGCGATGCCTTTCACATCCAAGGTCGTGACTGTAAATTTCATAGTAATAAAGGAGGGAACCAAAGCCACAACCACAACACGCCAAGTGTCCAAAGCAACCCTTGGAAATTAAAAATCGTGAGGGCATAGATTTGGTCACCACCATGACTCAAGAAGTTGTAGTTTCCTTACCAAATAGACAAATTTGTAGTCTTAGTCACACCCAAGACAAAGCAAACTCGCGATCGTGACTTTTAGTAGTTGGTTGAACATAATGGCTATATTTCTTAGATAATCAATGGATGAAAGACATGTGGACTAGCCGTTAGACACAAAACAGGGTTGTTTGGTGCGATTTTCAACTCTTCAGTGTAAATTGGAAATTCGCGATCGCGAAATGAGAGTAATGACCAGGACTTTTGTCTGATAAGCATTTTAATGCAAAATCTGCCTCACACAATTTTGAGATTTTGGGCTAGTTTTTTAGTAACATCTTTTTGGTGGATGTGGCTATAAATACTCCACTAAACTAATATAAATGAAAGAGAATTCAATTAATTATAACCAAACTCTTGTTGATTTGCTGCTCATTCTTTTACTCTTCTTTATGTGTAGTTGAGTGTTTGGTGTGAGCAATAAATGCCTTTATAAGTAGGTTGGGAGTTAGCCTAGAATCTAAAAATCTTGTAAGAGGTTGAAGTGTGAGCCTATCAAAAACACTTATGAGAGGTTTTTATGTAAGCCAAAAAAAAAAAAAAATAAGTTGTAAGAGTTTTGTGTGAGCCATAAAACATAAGTTGTATAAGTTTGGTGTGAGCTTGAAAATACCAGTTTAGTTGAGTGAAATACCCAATTGTGAAGAATCAGGGAGTGGATGTAGGGTTTGTTAACATCTGAACCACTATAAACTTATTATGTTGATTTTTCTTTTCTCCTTCTTAACTTCTTAAACACATTAACCTTCCTTTTTAATTTTAAATCAGCCACCAAATCAACCTTCCTTCTTGGAGCACTAGGCCAACATAACCCTAATATTCTAACAAAATTTCAGCATAATCACAGCCTACCAAATGTTGATATGTGGTTGCAATAAAAAATTTTCAAATAAATCTCTACCTATAACCCTAGTACTACGTAAAAACTAACACAAATTGCACTTCTAACATAACCATTCGTCACAACTCAGTACAACAAATCAACATATGCTATAATCTTTTTTTTGTATTTATACAAATTGATATAAATTAGTGAAGTACTCACACTTATTGTGACTACTTCATTAAATTGGTGTCTAAATGTTAAATTTAATATTCTAATGAAATTTCAATAGAGTTTCAACATATTGCATAATTAACGCCTAATATTCTAACGAAATGCTATTGAATTTGTAATCGCAATTACTAAATCTATATGTAAAGTCTATAATTGACGTCCCTAGAATAAAAAAGCATTTCAAATAAATCTCCACCTATAACCCAATGCTATGTAAAAATCTATAAGAAAATGCACTTTTAGCACATGCATTCATCACAACTAAATATAACAACTCAACACATTTAATCATCATTTTTCTAAATTAATACAAAATAATATAAATTATATAACAATTATCAAAAGAAAATGATATTTCAAAATTGAAAATAATAAAACATATAATTAAAAATAACTCAACATTCAATAATTAAAAATAATATAATATTCAATAATTAAATATAACACAACATTTAATAAATAAAATTAACTAATTCTTAATTTCATAATTCTTACTTTTTATTAACTATGTAATTAAAATACTAAAAGTAATTAATTAATATAATCTAAATTAAACACCTAATTAATAACGTGCACTAAGAATGAGAATTGAATTGGTGAAAATTTTAATATAATCTAAATTAAACACCTAATTAATAATGTGCACCAAGAATGAGAATTGAATTGGTGAAAAATTTAAACTTTGGAGGGAATGAAGAACAATTAAAAGTTAAAGAAAATAAGAAAAGACAAGATCAACACATAAGAATTTATAATGGTTCAAGTATTAACAAATCCTATGTTCACTCCCTAATTCACCAATTAGGCTTTTCATTAATTCTCTATGTGTTTTTCAAACTGACACAAGACTTACTGTTAGGTTCACACCTAACCCTAGTTACACTTTATGTTTAAGGCTGCCACACAACCTTACAAGAGTTTTTACACACTTAAGCCTCACTCTAAAACCTAAAACCAAGTGTTTAAGGATAACCTTTTACAATCATTAAATAATCTCAACAAATAAAGTACATACATAATTAAGAGAGAAAGCATTAAGAAATCAAATTGTAAGAATTTGAGCATAATAAATGTAAGTTCTTTTGTATTCAAGCCCATTTGATAGAGTATTTATAGGTTCTAACCACCAAAACTAAAGAGTCATTGCTAAGGAAACTATGAACAAATCTCCAAGATTTGGTAAGTAATTTTGCATTAAATGTCCATCGAAAAGATTTCACAACCAAGATCATATAATCGCAATCATGATTCATATTTGATGCTAAAAATTACTCATTTGCAGTCAAGATCTTCAATTGTGTCTAATAGCTAGTAACAAATGGCATTTGATCATTAGTTTTTCAAAATAGCCATTGGAATGCTTCACTTTTTATAAATTTCTTAGTCATAATTTATGATAGCGATGGAATAATGCATTATAAGTCTCACTACAAATGGGATTGGACCTTTTAGTTTGCTTTTAAAATTTAGTCATAGTCATACCTCATTTTTATGGTCGCAAACTTCAAATTACATATCGGCTCTTTGGACATGTGGCATACTTCAACTGGGCTCATTGGTGATCGTTGGAGTGCTTTTTAAAGAGATTTGAAGGTTGTGATTATGAGCCCAACACGATTCAGACTACAAATGAAATTAGAGGTTTGGGTTTCACTCTTTTAGGGAATAATGATCGTACGGTTTGAATAGTGGTCGCGATTTTGTTCTTAGTTGCGATATGGCTGCCTTGGGCATAAATTACAAGCTAGTTGGTATAGACTTAGAGATTTTACTTTCATTCAAGTTTTCACTTAATTCCTATATTATTTTTTGTAAGAACAACACTTAACACATGCATTATAACCTTTCAATCTATATTTTTAAGATCAAAAGAGAGGTTTGACTAACCTAATCTAATAATCTTTCTTTTTTTGATTTTGAAAATCCAAATTAAATTTGCAAAGTATAAGATCTCTAACATGCATTTCTTTATAGAATCTAAGTATGTGAAAGTCAAAATGAAGTTAAAGGTTATTTTTCCTTAGACTTGCAAATACATCAATAACACTTAGGCATAGGATTTTAGAGTTTTGCAATTACTCCCCCTCAATCAATGCTTCTCCTTAATTATTCCATTTAATTTAATGTATTATCATTTCATTGTACATATAACTATCTAATTTCTCTCCCCATTTGTTAAGATGAAAAAGAGAGGGATGGGGAAGAACAAGTGAGACGGATTGCACATCAATCAAATACGAACTTCAATCAAACATAAGAATCATTCATAATAAGAAAATAATGAGGATAAAGACTTAAGTAACATAAATTTGCATTAAAGATGACCTCTCAATTTCAAGCATTCAAAATAACCAAAATTTCAAACATTTACATGAATGTTTGATCATAAGTTTAGGCCTTATATTGAAAATTCATAAAAAAAAAAAAAAAAACATAAAATAAACATAAAGGAAGATGGAAGTAAAGATGAAAAATAGAAATGAAAGACAAGAAAAGAAACTAAAAGGTAGAGGAAGGGCCATTATCTCTTTCTTATTCTTAATCTTCTTTTTCTTCTTCTTCACTCTCTTCCTCTTTCAAATCAGGAAGGTAACAAGGAGTGAGTTCCATTTTCTCTTGAAGGTCCAATATTTCACTATGGAGATGACTAAGAAGCCTGAATCTTCAATTTATAACCTTAAAATTTTGTCATGCGTCTTATCAATAATGGAAAAAGAGATAGAAGGAGGACGAGGTTGAGTAGGAACTTGTACCTCTAGCTCGAGGGGTGCTTCACCATCTTCTTCAACTATCAATCATCATATTTTTTATGGTTTAGAGGTTTGTTCAAGTCTTACTCTTTTAACCTAAGTAAGTACTCATATGTATGAGGCTTGATAGCTTTAACATTCAAAAGGTAGGTAAGGATAAGGTAATTTACTTTAAGGTCTACAAACAAGCATTTAATGCAAGTTAGCTTTGGCATTCAAATGTCCCTTATACTAAGTGATCAATTTACTATTGCGGTAATTGATTCAAGTATATAAATATGGTAAAACTCAAATACAAGTTGAATTAATTCATCTCATTACAAACATGCAACATACAATACATATATAAACATCAAACAAATCATTCATCAAACAAACAACAAATAATTAAGACCTTTTTCATCTTAGAGAGCTTTCATCAAGTATCTTTAGTTCCCTTTTAATAAAGTTTATCCTTTCTTCATTAAGAGGTTTACTGAAAATATCTACTAATTGATTGTTAGTGTTAATAAATTCTAACACCACATTGCCATTTTGTATAGGATCCCTCAAGAATGATATCTAATATCTATATGTTTGCTTCTTAAGCATTGAATGAGATTTTTAGAAAGTTTAATTGCACTTATGTTGTCACATTTGATGGGAATGTGATCAACATCTTTGCCATAGCCATTACCACATATTCTACTTTGGTGGTGGATAAGGCAGCCGAAACTTACTTCTTATTAAACCAATAAATAAGACATCAACCAATAAATAGGCAATTCTGAATAGGTTATTTCTATCAAGTAAACTATCTACATAATCCACATTTGAGTATAAAAAAAAACTGAAAGAAGAGTTCTTAAGCTACTATAAACCTAAATGCATAGTGCTATGCAAATATTTTATAATTCTTTTGACCGTATGCAAATAAGATTCTTTTGGAAATGATTGAAACCTTATATATAAACATATGCCATACATAATATTAGGTCTAGAAGTAGTAAGATAGAAAAGAAAACCAATCATACCACTATATTTTTTCTCATCTATAGGTTTACCTTATTCAACTTTGTCAGGCTTAATTGATGTACTCCTTGGTATCTTAGTAACCTTACATCCATTCATATTAAATTTCTTGAGTAATTCCTTTATATACTTGGATTGGTTGATGAAGATGCCTCCTTTGTATTGCTTGATTTAAAAACCAAGGAAGCATTTGAGCTTTTCCATCATGCTCATTTTAAATTCTCTAGTTATGCACTTAGCAAAATCTTCATAAAGAGAGTCATTAATAGCACCAAAGATTACATCATCAATATAAATTTGAATAAGAAACATATTCTTATTATGTTTTTCATAAAATATTATCAACCTTTCCCTTTTCAAAATCATTTTTCAAAAGAAATAAACTAAACATTTCATACCAAGCTCTAGGAGCATTTTTCAATCCATAAAAGGGCTTAGTTAGTTTGAAAACATGGTTTGGCAAATCATGAGACTCAAAACCCATAGGTTATTTAACATAATCTTCCTCATTAATGAAATCATTTAAAAATGCACTCTTGACATCCATTTGGAAAAGTTTAAAGTTCATGTGACATGCATACACAATAAGAATCCTAATTGCCTCTCATCTTACAACCAAAGCAAAAGTTCCATCATAATCAATGCTTTTCTCTTGGTTTTATCCGTTAAAATCAATCTAGCTTTGTTCCTTATAATGGACCCTTGTTTATCCAATTATTTCTATGTATCTATTTACTTCTCACAATCAGTGATTTTTGAGTCTTGGAACAACCTCCCAAACTTTATTTCTCTCAAATTAGTTGAGTTTCTCTTATATAGCAATCACCCAACAATCATCATCAAGAGCCTCATCAATTGATTTTAGCCTAATTTAAGAAATAAAGGTATGATTGTTATATGAGGTATTGAGTTGAGATTTGGTACTTACACTCTTTAAGGTCTCCCCAATGATGAGCTCCTTTAGATGGTTTTGGGAGTACCTCCAATCCTTGGGTAGTTCTTTAGCTTAGTTTTTCTCTTATGGGCTTTGATTGTTTAATCTCTTAACGTGGTTCCTTCTCTTCAACTTCCACTTCATGTTCCTTTGGAGTTGGATTGAGTTTTAGCTTCTCAAATTCACCTACGAGATTATCAATTTGAGAAAAAATATTTTTAGATTTGAAGGATGTTTAGTGTTGCTTCCATTTTGACAAGGTCCATATGTCTTATCCTTAATGAATTTTAACTTTGAAAGACCTTCCACTACTTCTCCTTTTGATAGATTTTGGAGAAGTTTCATGCTTGCATGTCCTAGTCTTTTATACTATAACCATGACTCATTGTTAATGGAAACAAGACACTTGAAAGATTGGTTTGCTAAATTGTCTAAGTTAATTATGTAGGTATTACCTTGCCTTTCACTTTAAAGACTACATTATCATATACTAAGGTAGTGACAGGGCATTCTCTATAGTCAAAGGTGACTTTATTACCTTTATTATAAAATTGACTTACACTTAACAAATTATGCTTTAAACTATCAACAAAAAGGACATTATGAATTAGAGGGCAACTCTTCTTATAATAATACTAATGCCAATTACCTTATACCAATGCCAATTACCTTACCTTTGGCATTGTTTCCAAATGTGACATTTCTATATCCTTTTCTTTGATGGATGTGAATAGCTTTCAATTTTTTCTCATGTTTTGAGCATCTACTATTAACATACCAATCATTATCATCTTAGGTTGTGCTAAATCATTACTACAAAACACAATAAATTCATCTTTATTTAGGTACCCAAGCACACTTGGATCTTAGTGGTTTAGGCTTAAAAGGATCTTCAAGGTTGAGGTGAGCCTTCCTAATATAACAAAATACATTAATGTGGTAATATCTCATGCAATAATGACATTGGAGTCTAGACTTATTAGTATTTCTCCTTTGAACCACTTTAATATGAATAAGGGATCTTCTTATACCACTGTCATGAGAATGCATGCAAGAGAAAATGTGGTAAGAAGTAGGAGGTATGTGTTTTTATGCATGCTTCTTGTTATACATGAATGCATGATTACCTCTTAAAGGCTTAGCTTTAGAGCTTTAAGGTGCCTTTCCTTTGCCTTACGCATGGGAAGCTTAGTGCTTAAAGCGCTCTTTTTCTCAACCACCCCTATGCTAAAAGTTTGAATGGTAGAAACTTTAATGAAGATAGGAGGAGAACATGTGGATGTAGAGGCTCCATCGTAGCCAAGGCCACATCTCACTATGGGTGACCTTTATAATTAATGTATCCAATGCCTCATTCTCTTTGTGAGATTTAAATATGCAATTTCTCAACTTAATAACTTTATTTTTCAAAAAATCATTTTCTTTTCTTAAATAATCATTAGAGGAGGTTTGGAAAGTTGTTCTAATGGTTTTTAAAGTTCTTCATTAGAAGTCCTCAAGCAAGAAATGAGCTCATTTAAACTATTAAAATTCTCCTCAAATTTAGAATATTTTTTTTTTATAAAATTTTATTCCATATTCATATTTATCACATCTCAAGGCCATAGCTTCAAGAAGCTCGTCATCCTCATCTTCAAAACTATCACCATTACAAGATTGGAAAGAAGCAATTGCCTTATTAGAAAAGTCCTTTTGAGCCATGAATCAAAGGTTTATTATTTCATTCTCTTCCTTTTCTTCACTTGAGTCATCATCATCCCAAGTAGCTTTGAAGCTTTTCTTCTTTTCCTTCTCCTACTTCTTTTTTTTTCCTTCTTATTGAGCTTAGGACAATCAAATTTGATATGTCTTTACTTGCCACTTTTCATATTCATAACAAGTCACATCATTCTTTTTTTCTTTGGTTCATTTTTTTCACTTTTTTTCCTCATCAACTCCTTGGATCTTTTTCATAGCATGGCAAGCTCTTCTTTTTCATTGTCATTCCCATTAGAATCACTAGAGCTTGCCCCCACTTCACTGTCTTTGTTAGTGGATTTAAAAGCAAATGCTTTCTTCTCTTCTTATTTTCTCAATTGCTTAATCTTGTCTTCCTTCTTTATTCATTCTTCATGAGTGAGGAGCTTTCCAATAAGGACATTGGTTGGTATTTTATTGATGTCTTCAATATTACATACTTTGATACCAAATTTCTCTAATGGAAAAGCTTTAAGAATTTTAAAGTTGAAATCTTCCTTGGAAACATGTCTTCCATGCTTCTTCATATTGTTGATAATGGCAAGAAGTCTATTTGTCATGTCGATGATGCTTTCATTCTTCTTCATAATGAAAAGTGCATATTTTGTAATGTATATGCACACCTTTGTTGACTTCACTTGCATGGTGCCTTCACGATAGTTCTATAATGCTTTCCATCTACCAGGGGTACTTTGACAATATTGCACTCTACCCTTTTCTCTTGAGACAAAGATAAAGGTGATTATCATTGCCCTCTTATTTTTTCCATTTGTTTTTCTATGGGCTTCAACCCATTCTTCTCTTAGGAGTGACTTTTTAAGTCTATCCATCATCTTTGTAAGTGGCTTTCATTATTTTGCCACACTATCCTAAACATCGATAAGATCATTATAAAGATAGACCTCTATCTTATACTTCCAATAAGCATAGTTAATTTCATCAAAATGAGATTTGAGGTGAGCTGATCCTTTCATGTGTCATGGTCTTTGCCTAAGTAATTAAGGTTAGTTTTGAAACTTAGCTCTAATACCACTTGTTAGCCTGTGTGCACTAAGGAGGGTTCAATTGGTGAAAATTTTGAAATTCAAAGTGAACAAAGAACAATTAAAAGTTAAAAGAAAAGAAAACACTATAAGAAAAACTTAAATTACCATAAGAATTTGTCTATGGATTGTAGTCTATAGGTAATGCAATTGAATCAACAACAAAATAATGGGAAGAGATATTCTACAACATAACGACTGATTATCAATGATATTTTGTTGGTCACTTACCTACAGACATATTCCATTAGTAAATTATGGCACCACATTTTGGCGCCATAATTTACTAATGAACTCACTGACAAAGAGAAATAAAAAGGTATGAGAGAAATAACGTGCCAAAATGTCCATTGAAATTTCATTAATAATTTGGTAAATAAAAAAATAAAGTCCCAATGAATTACCGAAGGATATAGTTAAGTGATGTGTCAAATTTCATTGGTAATCCATTATTAAATTATAATTAAAAATCGCAACAACTTTTTTCTTTTCTTCTCTTCTTCCTTCTCTTCCTTCTCCCATCATTCCTTCTGCCTTTACTCTCCTCCCCCAGCTCTCCCTCTCTCTCTCTCTCTCTCTCTCTCTCTCTCTCTCTCTCTCTCTCTCCTGCCCCTACTCTCCGACTCTCTCCTCCCTGACTCTCCTCTCTCTCTCTCTCTCTCTCTCAGCTCCTTCTCACCCCACCTCTGTTGATACTTTATCTCCGACCCTCTCCTCTGTCTGCTATCATCGTTGTCACCACCTTAGCCACCACAAGACACCTCTGCTGCCATAGTTAGATGTTGCCACTACCACATCTCCTCCGTCATTAGTTTTTTTTTTTATGTTTTTATAAAAATTATATAGAAAAAAAATTGTGAATATTAAGAATTTGTTAAGCATTTGTGAATATGGAGGCATTGTAATTTTTTAATAAATTTCTGTAATATTATTAAATTATTGTGAATAATAAAAATTTTTACTTTTTTTTTATAAATTTCTAAGATATTGTAAATTTGTGATATTATATAATTATAGTAATTTTTTGTGAATTTTGTTGTTTGATAAATCTATGAAATGCATAAAATGTGTATTTTGGTGAATTTTGTTTTGTTTGGTGAATATGCAAATTTTGTTTTTTGATGAATTTTGTAGTTTGGTGAATCTATAATTTTTTTTTGTATTAATTTAATAGAAATTTTAGTGTAAAAAGTGTAAATTGAATATTAAGAAATATTGTGAATGTGAATATTGAAAATTTGTTTGGAGAATTTGGTAAATTATATAATTTATTGTATAAATTTAATAGAAATTATAGTATTAAATGTGTAAACTTAGTAACTTTAGTAATTTAAAATATTTAAAAATTATTTAATTTAACTGTAAATTAATAGATTTATTAATTTAATAAGTTTTTAAATTTTATTAATTTATGTATAATATAATTAAATTTGAGAAATTTTAGAAAATGTAACATTTAATGACTAATTTAAGTGTAATTAAATTAAAATTTAGAAATTTAGGTGTAATTTTATTACATTTAGTAATTTTAATCTAATTTAATCAAAATATAGATATTATAGAAAATATATAAATTGTAGCAATATTCAATAACCACTTTTAATGTAATTTAATAAAAATTTATAAAGTTACGTGTAATGAAATTAAATTTTAGAAGTTTTAATAAAATTTAGTAGTTTAAGTGTAAGTTATTAAAATTTTAGAAATTTAAATTAAATTTTAGTAAGTTAAATAAATTTGAGAAATTTTAGGAATTTTAGAAAATTGAGTAACATTTAATGAATAGTTATAGTGTAATTTAATTAAATTTTAGAAATTTATCAGTAGTAAAATGAAATTTTAGAAATTTTAGTTAAACGTAGTAATGAAATTTAATTTAAGAAAATTTTAATTAAATTTTCGTAAAGTAAATTAATTTAATTTGAAAATGTATTAAAATTTTTAAAATTTTAATAAAATTTAGTAAGTGAAATTTAGTTTAATTTTTTGAATTTTAGAAATTATAAATTCGTTAAAATTAATAAGTTAAGTGTGTTGTTAATTGTAGTTTAATTAAATTATAGAAATTGTATAAATTATTGATATTGGTCATTTATAATTTTTTTTATTTGCATTTTGTGCTTAGATTGAAATCTTTTTTTTATTTGTTTTTTATGGAGTTTGCAATATTTGAGCTTCAAGAGATAAGTATTTAATTTTGAAGTTTTTTTTTTGTTTAATAACTGGCATACTAAAAAAATATATTTTTCATTAAATAATTGGTATGTTAATATATATATATATATATATATATATATATATATATATATATATATATATATATATATATATATATCTTTGTATGTAATACATTTTAAATATAAAAAAATGTTAATTGTCAAAAATTATGTTGACTTGAAATGCAAAATAATCTATAATACAATTAATGACATAAGTGTTGTCTCTTAGTGTCCTAGAAGAGGGTTGAATAGGGTAATGATAAGTAATAATAAAAAAAAAGAATAAGTGTAGAAATAATAAAGAATCAAGACAACTAATTTATGGAGGTTCTGCACAATTTGCATGCGTCCTCTCTTTTGGTATTCCTACTAAGACCTTTCACTATCTAGATAGCTTACAGGTGCTATCAACTACTTTGACAATAATAGTTTTCAGGCACTACCAAGACGTTATAAGTAGACTTACAAGTGCTATTAAGACCATTTCCTAAAGTAGTTTACAAGTGCTACCTTAAATCTTTCATTGAGTATGGTTTTAGATCTCCTAAGATCTCTTAACCAAAGGTTTTCTCAAATGAAATTACAACTTAAAAAGTTGAGAAAATGTTTCTCACTCAAGCAATAAATAATTTAGAATACACTTACAGGGTATGTTTGATTTGGTTGAAAGTTTTAAGAGAAAGTCTAAAAGCTTACTCTTCAAACTCTGTTTTCGAATATACCTTTTACAAGCTTTGGCAAAGATCTTTTCTTGTAAGCTAGATCACTTTTATTTGATCCCTTTTATTCAAAGATTAGCTTTCAGTATAACGTACTCATTTTTTGAGCATTTTCTCTTTTTGTTTATATTATGAGAAGGCTCTTTTATAGGAAAAGATATGGAACTAGCTATTAAAAAGAAGGTTGTCACTTCATGTCACTAGAATAGACACTCAACACTTGTAAACGCCTGTTGGACATTCTCCACTCTTATTGTTCAATCATCAATCGGGTAATTTTCAAACAAAATACAACTTCAATGGTCGTTAGTACTATCGAAACGCCCATTAGAACTAGCTCTTAGAGAGAGATTTGCCTAAACGCTCATTTTTCTTACTTTCTCAATTATTTATTCAACAACTCTTCAATAGCTATTGGCAATTCTCAACATCTGTTGAAATTGAATTTGAATTCTTATTGAGATATGAATAGTGCCCATTGCAAATTTTCAGGAGGATGTGAACTTGATGCTTTGTTTTTCAAGATTTTCAACAATACTTTAATAGCTGTTGGTGAACTTCTAATGCTGGTTGAAAATGGTTTCAATGCCTGTTGCATTTTTAAGAGTGTCTTGTTGGAGAGTCCAGAGATCTTAGCTCTGCCTCGGAACTTCTCCAATGTCCATTGGTAGAATCTAATGCCCATGTCGAGATCTTAAGAATTTTACTCAAAACAAGTCACTTGTCCAACACCTGTTGTGAAAATAGAACACCTATTGAGATTGTAACGCCCGTTATGAAATTGCAAACCCCATTGCGAAAATCAACATGCACAACTCAAGTGATTGAGTCATTCAATGCTCGTTGTGCTTAACAAAAATGTTGGTTGAGAGGTCCAAAAGACTTTACTCATACTTGGGTGTCATTTCAATGCCTATTAAGATCCTTCAATGCATGTTGCTAGAGTCTAAAGGCCTATTAAAATATGGTAATCCCCATTGGAGTTGAATATTTAAAGTTTTCACAATAACTCTTTCTCCAAGCATCTTTATTCAATAAATTGGTGTACATAAAAGATTTTACACAAACAACTTGGATAAAAAGTTAGCTTTTAGATGTATTTGTAATCATCAAAATAAGTTAGATTCATCATTCTCCTCAAGCTAGGTTCAATAATAAGATATATTAAAAAAATCTTCCTGAAATTGTAAAATTCCAAAGTCTTCCATAAAATTTAATAATATTATAAATTATAACTAACATTCTCTACAAATTAAAAATTAATTACGAATGTCATAAAAATATTTTAAAAATAATTACTTAAATGGTCTTAAAATAAAAAAATATCTAAAAATTTTAACTATCCTAAGTTTACCCTAAAAAAGAAAAAATTTTATAAATTATAAAAAATATTCCAAAAAATTAAAAGGGCATTATATATGAGATGACATGTTGAGCATGAATAAGATGATGGTGTGATGGAACATTGTTTAGATTCTCCTACGTGAAAGCATTTTAATAGAATGAATCCACAGTTTGCATCTGAAGTCTGAAATGTCCGACTTGGATTGTGCTCTAATGGTTTTCAACCTTTTGGACAATCTAGACAACAATATTTGTTTTGGCCAATTGTTCTAGCCCCTTATAATTTGCCACCCTAGATGTGTATGAAGGATGAATATATGTTTATTTCTATTATGGTTCTAGGACCTAATAATCTTGAATAAAAGTTGGATATATTCATACAATCCATGATTGCAGAAATGAAAAAGTTATGGGAAATTGGTGTGGAGACATTTGATTTTACCACAAAGCACAATTTTCAATTACGAACTATTTTCTTATGGATTGTTAGTAATTTTCCCGCTTATGGTATGTTTTCTAAATGGAGTATTCAAAGCAGACTTGCTTGTTCATACTGTATGGAACATATTAATGCCTTTACACTTCCAAATGGAGGTGAGCAATTTTGGTTTGATAATACCAAAAATTCTTACTGCATGATCATTTGTTACAATGGAACGAAACTGCTTTTTTGAATAACTGAATAGTGAAAGATCTAACTCCACCTATAAGGTTGAGAATGAACGTGTTAGAGGAAATCATTAAATTATGGTTAATGAGGGTAACTGAAGTTGGGTCCAAATATGTTAATGGTCAAGTAATAAAACAAACAAGATGTGGGTGGAAGAAATAAAGTATACTCTAGGATTTGCCTCATTAGAATACTAATTTAATATGGCATAATTTAGCTATCATGCACATTAAGAATAATGTGTTTGAGAATATTTTTAATACAGTGATGAATATAAAAGGGAAATCTAAAGATAATGCCAAATCTAGAGAAGACTTAAATTTATTCTATCATTTTTGAAGTTACATAACAACAATGCAACTAGAAAATATCTAAAGGCAAAATACACACTTGATAATCAAAGTAAACAAGTATTTTGGGAATGGCTCAAGAATATTTGATTTCCAGACAAGTATGTATATAATATAGCTCGATGCATCGATATGCATAAGCTAAAGTTGTTTGGCATGAAAAGTCATGATTGTCATATGTTTATGCAACGATTACTCTCAATAGCTTTTTGTGAGTAGTTGCCTTCAAAAATATGAAACTTATCATAGAGTTGAATTTGTTTTTTAAAGAATTTACTATACAGCAAATCAAGGAGGAAGGCATTACACATTTGGAAATTGACATTCCTTTTATTTTGTGTAAGTTGGAATGGATTTTCCCTCTAAGTTTCTTTGATTCAATGGAACATCTAGTTGTACACTTGGCATATAAAGCAAAGCAAACAAGACCTATGCAGTACAGATGGATGTATCCTTTTGAGAGGTACATTAAATCCATTATTTTCATTATACCTGTCCTTTCAATTTCAATCCATTCATTTTTAATATATTCACATGATGTCTG
The DNA here is from genome assembly GCA_949677035.1 of Omphalea diandra. Classification (NCBI taxonomy): domain Eukaryota; kingdom Viridiplantae; phylum Streptophyta; class Magnoliopsida; order Malpighiales; family Euphorbiaceae; genus Omphalea; species Omphalea diandra. The sequence continues at coordinate 23,895 of CATIWR010536845.1, forward strand.
TTGTAGATTTCTTAGACATTTAAAAAATAATGTGAAGAATAAAGCTTGGGTTGAAGGTTCTATATGCAATGTATACTTAGTTGAAGAAGAATCATCATTTTGCTCACATTATTTTAAACTACATGTCTATATAAGGCACAAATGAGTACCTCAAAATGATGATGGTGAAAACTCTGAAATATTGAATATTTTAGGAAATTTATCAATATTCACTCATCCCAGTAGAACATTTGGCAAACCTAAAAGCAAAACATTGATAGATGAAGAATATCACACAGCTCAAACATATTATCTTTTGAACTATCGTGAAGTAATGGATATGTTGAGTAAGTTAATAATTCTAATTCAACTCTTTATTTTGTACTTCCAAAAATGATATAGAAATATTATAATACTAATATTATATTGTGTAAATTTGATGAAGCATATGCATTGACATGTTGAAGCACACGTTTCTCAATATATCCACTGATGATTGATAAAAAGTTAGAGACATAATTTTGATATTGGTTCGATTCATATGTGAATTTATACTAGCTAATAATATAGCAATAAATTTTATAAGAGTAATTATTATATAACAAATATGGATAATGAGTTGCTTTGTTTTTTTAGGTAAATGATCCAATAAATGGAAACACAAATCAATTTATTATAGATCTTACCAAAGATCCAGTACGCGGTGTGAGTATGTATCTCATTTATTTTGTAAATGTTTACAGGTTCCTATTGAAAAATATGGTTCCAATAGGGCATCAATCAATAGTGGAGTGCATATTAAGGGTTGAAACTATAGTGAAAATGCATATGACTATTACGATCGACTAATTAAGGTATTACAGTTAAAGTATCATGTACTTCTAATCAAAATAATCCTTTTGTTTAAATGTGAATGGTTTGATCTAATGCCTAATGTTGGAATGAAAGTGCATGAAAGTTGCAATCAACCATAAGAACAAGTTTAACAAATACAAACCTTTTATATTGGCGATGCAAGCTTATCAAGTGAATTATCTTTCTTATCCTAGTTTACAACAGGATAAAGCTAAGTGGTGGGCATTATTTAAAATAAAAGCTACATCATTTATTGAAATGAAGAACAAATTTGTTATTAAGATATTGTCTTAATCTCCGTTTCAAGAGGATGTGGAACAAAATTTGCTACTTATAGAAATTACGGAGGATGATCCACTAAAAATTTTAAATGATTTGGGTGAATGGTTCATTGAATTAAATGATGAAGAGGAAGATATTCAGTCTGATGATGAAATAAAGCTATAATTAGAATCTAAATCATCAAAAAATTAAATGTTTGAAGGTGATATAGAGTTTGATGATTTAGAGTAAGTAAAAAAAAATTCAATTTATTGAATATTTAATTTCATTAATGCACAAATTTCAATAAAAATTTTGTTACACGTATTATATTAGATTTATAATTTTAAATATACATTCAAATGACACATTGTATACCTAGCAATTCAAGTACACCGTCCTGAGGTGGTACGCTAGGTAGAGGACATACTTGTGATCACAGGCCATCTATGCCACCACTTTTACCATCCAGCACATCGGTTACGATGCCTAGACTTCCCTTGATGTCATCTTCACCTATAAGTTCAACTCCTCCTTTAGCTCCATCCCTACTCAAAATCCTCCTTCAACTGCATCCCCTAATCAAGATCCTCCTTCAGCTCCATCTACGCCATCAATGTCGACAAATTAGGATGAGGCATATACAGCTCCTATGCTTGAGCTATGATCTCATATTTCTTTTACAACACAAGATGTATGTAACATTATTTTTTATATTTTTTATTTATTTTCTTATTTTTTATCTTATTAATTATAACATTCACTAATTTTTATTTTAATTTTTTTAGTTTGTATCCGTCTAATAGATGTCGTGCCTGCCGAAAGATCTTCAAGCAGAGGATTCATCATGATGGCTACACCTGGAAGAAGGTCCCACAGTTTATGCAGACCTTATACTGGGAGGAGTTCAAGGCAAGTAATATTTATAATTCTAAGTTAAATATTTAAAAAATAAATTATATTTATTTACTTTTTTTTGTTTATTCTTAGTATAAAAGTAGTTTTTGTGGGACTAGACAATCAATGCTTTGGTTCATATAGCCTTTTTTAAGAAGGCTACTCTGAGATACAAGGATATTCTTCATGATTTAAAGTATAAGGACAAGAAGACTTAGGTGCCTAATGAGGCCTGGGATCACGAGCAAACTCAATGGAGTTCCTCACATGCTCAGGTTGCCTTGTCAGGCTAGCCTGAATAAACAGACTGAGAAAAGAGGTCTTGACTCAGGGTCATCTAGGTATAAGGGGGTCTATACCCTATCCTGAGCATGCTAGATGACTGGTAAAATGTTTCACATTTATGAATTACTATTTAATTATTCTATTTAAAGTTTTTTTAATTTCTTCTTTTCATTACCTTAATAATAGGTTTGACAGCTAGGATAGGAGGTTAATCCCTTCGATATCTTCATGTACATGCACATGAAGCAACATGACATGGATACCTTTATTGATTCACGATCAAGGGCAGCTAATGTAAGTCATAGTTTACTTATTTTCTATTTTCTATTTTAATTTTTTCATTAATTGTTATTTATATCTCTCATTCTTTACAAAATGTAAGATAGTGACATTTGATTTTGCTAGCTAGCATATAACAAGTGAATCATTTGATCAATAACATGTGCTAATATGACATATAGGTCTCTTTTCTAAGTGATTTGCAAGTGTTTGACAAGCTAGTCACAACATCTTTTTAGTTCCATATGTAAGTGTTCATTCACAATGGTATACCAAGTAATCATTAAGATCATATAATTCTCACTTGACTTTGTATTCACATGTAAAATGCCATAATTTAATGATATATACACATAATAAAACACAACCATATCTCAAAATCATCAATATACACATTAGAATCCAATTATTGTTTTTACTCACTTTGATGCAACCAACCTCTATGGTAGGTTTGGACCTTTCTCTTAGGCTTCCTTAATGTGTTGAGATCCTAACATTTGTTACATATATCATTATAAATTTTCAAAATGAGTCTACATGCATAATATGCAAATATGGTCATGTTCCATGCAAATGGACCTAGTACTTTAGCTTATTATTTTTGCATGGTAACCTGATCTTGCTGCACTCTCATAGTAGTAACTCTAGATATACTTATCTAAATGATTTGATTCTTTTTCTTTGCATAAACTAGACACGTAATGATACGACATATTCAAAATTTAGGTCAATATAAGGCATATTGAAAATATGGTGAATTTTTGAATTTTGTCATGTTTTAATGTGATATCAATCTAATCAGATCTTACAATCTTGGCATATATCAAATTGTACAAATACAATTGCAAAACTGCTTTACCAAAAATAAAAAAAAAATACATAAATGAACATTTTTCATGTTTTACACATTGTCTAATTCAATCTATAAGGTTACCAAAATAAATGGCTAATCTCAGGGTGAGCAAGTTTCAACACATTGAGATTAGTCACAATGAAGGAGCAATATCTCATTAACCATGATATATTTGGCAAAATTATTTTATAGGAATGTATATTAGACATAAATATACAAATTTCATGTTTAACACATCACCAAATTCCCATTCTATTGCCATCAAATTCTTAAAAAACAGAATTAAGAGATTGAACAGATTTCATCAAGTTCTGAGTCAGTCACAATCAAAGAGTAATATCTCTTTGCACACAACAAATTAAGCAAATATATTTTATAGAAATTTAGAACGGATATAACCCTAGAAATTTAATAATTTTAACTTTGTCTAAATTAACATATAAAGTCATCAAAATGTATGAAAACAGTCAAACTAGGGAGATTTTGGTAGGTTTTGAACCAACCCTAATGAAGGAGTCGTAACTTTTCACACACACCAAATTAAGAAAAACTATTTTACATGAATTTAGATGAAGAATAAAGATACAAGTTTTATACTTCCCTAATTCCTCTTCTAAGGTTATGAAATCATGGGTGAAAAAATTTACTTTAATAATAAAACCAACTCAATCAGCTTTTGTTTCTCTTGGGCTTCAATTTCTATATAAGAGCTCAACCTTAAATACTTCATAATTCTTACTTTTATGCATGTTTAACATGTCATAAGGAGGAATTTCATGTGGGAAGAAAATAAAATCACTTTCCTCTTTTCCCAAAACTAGAAAAGCTTAGGGTTTCTTCCTAGATAGCTCTTTTCTTCTTCTTCTTCTTCTTCTTCTTCTTCTTCTTCTTCTTCTTCTTCTTCTTCTTCTCTCTTTCTTTTGCTACCCTCACATTTTTCCTCTCTTTTTTGCTCTTAAAGGAAAAAAAATTTTTAATTTGTAAATCTATTATACTAAGACAAACCATGGTGTCTCACTATCATGGGTTGGAAGTTCAATATTCCTCATGATATTATAACATGCACACAACATATGATAATTTGCCATGCAACTATACAAACATCACATTTATGTTCAAGTGTCCCAAATGTAATGGTGAAAGTGTCATTGTCGTGCTTATCAAATTCACATATGTAAATGATCATTTATTCAATGCATGAAGATAGGGATGTTGCATTTCTTCCTTCTTATAAAGAATTTCGTCCTTTAAATTCAATACCTATAAACAAATGCAGATATTGTCATTTAATGTTCTCTTCAATTTCTTATGTAGCCTTTTCTTATGAGTGGTTTCTCCATAACACCTTAACTAAAAGGATTTCTCGATTTCGTAACTATTTTGTCTTATAACTAATGATTTGCACCAATTCTTTAGCATAACTTACACCATCTATGATTTTTATTGTCAGACCCCTAAGTATATGTGTAGGGTCGGATTGATACTTTTTGAGCATACTCATATGAAATACATCATGAATTTGTTCCATCTCTAGCAGCAATGCTAGCCTGTAAGCCAATGAACCGATTCTTTATAGGATCTCATATGGCCCTATGTATCAAAGACTTTGTTTCCCTTTCTTACCAAATCGAATTATTCCTTTCCCATTTCCATACTAGAATAGTTAATGGTTTTAATTTTCCCACTGGTACTTGATATTCTATTTTGATTTGCTGACAAGTCAAACATTTTGAAACATAGGTTGCTGCATCTTTCTTCATTTTCGGCCACCAAAAATAAGATTGCAGGGTATTATGCATTTTCATCATTCCTGCATACATGTCATATAGAGCATTATGTGCTTCTTCTAGAGTTTCTCTTTTCATGTTATCAATATTAGGCACATAAATACGAGATCCCAATATCAAGGCATCATTTCAAATATCAAAATTAACATGTCTCCTCCGTTTTACCATTTCAATCATTCTCTATAACCTTGGATCCTTGCCATGTGCTTTTTTAATTTGATCATGTAATATTGGTCTCACTTGAAAAGTAGCAATCAATACCCCATTTTTTTGTATGTTTAGTTCTATATTCATTGTTGGTAACTGAACTAAATAAGGCAATGGAAATACCTATAAATGAGCTATACTACTTCTTGATTTACTACTCAAAGCATCAATAACCACATTTTCCTTCCCTGGGTGATAATCATGTAATCATAATCTTTTTAGTAGCTTTAACCACAGCCTCTGTCTCATGTTTAATTCTTTTTGGCACATCAAATACTTCAAGCTCTTGTGATCTGTAAATATCTAAAAAATTTCTTCATACAAGTAATGCCTCCATGTTTTCAAAGCAAGCACAATAACAACAAGTTCTAGGTCATATACTAGGTAAGATAATTAATAAGACTTAAGTTGTCTAGATGTGTATGTAATTACCTTACCATGTTATATTAAAACACATCCCAAACCTTGATGAGAGGCATCATTATAAACTACTAATTCTTTATTACCTGTAGGAATGGCTAACACTGGAGCAGATGTCATTCTATCTTTTAATTCATCAAAACTTTCTTAACATGCTTCAAACCACTAAAATGTTGTATTTTTCTAAAATAACTTAGTCAAATGAGCAGTTATAAGTGAAAAGCCTTCAACAAATTGATGATAATACGTAGTTAGTCTTAAGAAACTTTGGACTTCTTTTACACTCTTTAAGGTTTTCCATTTGCAATTGCTTCAATTTAGTTTGGATATGCCTCTATGCCCTTTTTAGAAACTACATTCCTAAAAATACCATATGATCAATCCAAAACTCACACTTGCTTAATATGGCAAACAACTATTTTTCTCTTAGAATGTGCAATACAATACTCAAATGTTGTCCATTCTCCTCATTGCTTCTTGAATACACCAGTATGTCATCAAAGAACACAATCACAAATCTATCCAAGGCTAAAAAGCCTTATTCATAAAAGCAAAAGAAAAGAAGCTTGTGCATTCTTCAAAACAAATGGCATCACAAATAATTCATAATGCCCATACCTTGTCCAAGAAGCAGTCTTCAGTACATCTAGGTTTGAAATTTTAAGCTAATAATATCCTAATTTCAAATGAATTTTAAAAAACACTTGTGCTCTTTATAACTATTCAAACAGATCATATATCCTTGGCAAAGGATATTTTTTCTTCACAGTAACTCGATTCAACTGTCTAAAATCAATGCATAGCCTCATTATCCCATCTTTCTTTTTAATAAATAATAATGGATCACCCTAAGTTGACACACTAGGTCTGATGAATCTCTTTTCAAGTAGTTCCTACAATTGGATCATCAATTCTTTCAACTCAGCTAGAGCCACCCTATAAGGTGGAATGAATATCAATGTTGTTCTTAGAAGTAACTCAACCATGAATTTTATCTCCTCGTCAGGTGGTAAACCTAGTAAATTAGCTGGAAACTCATTTACCATTGGAATATTCTCAAGTAATTCATTGGTAGACCTTGTGTCCACCACATGTGCTAGATAAGTCTTACATGTGCTAGATAAGCCTTACAACCAATTTTAATCATGCTAAAGCCTTGATAACAGAAACTAGACATGCAAGTACAATTTGTCTTTCCCTCTGAAACACATCCCCTGTATGATTTAGAGATTCCAAAATAACTTCCTTAATAAAACAATTCACTATTGCATGATATTTTGACAACTATTCCATACCCAACATCACATCAAATTCACAAAGTGGCAATAGTACTAGATCAATAGTCAACTCAATGTCATTAATGTGAATCACACAATCACGATATACCTTATCCACAATCATCACATCTCTCAAAGGAGTACTAACACATAGGTTAAAACCTAAAGGCTGATACTTACTACACAATTAGGATGTCGCATTTAATGAAATGAATGAATATGTGGAGTTGGGATCAATTAATACATCAACTTTTAAATCATTGAGAAAAAATTTACCAGTGAAAACTTTTAGAGTAGTGACAATGTGTTGCCTAGTCGTGGAAAATACTCTAGCTTATGTCAGGGGTTTAAAACTTTGCCCTTGTGATATGCTCATACCTTGACTAGTTGTGGTTGTTTTACCTCTACCTCTACCCTTGGCAAATGGTATTCCAGCTTCACTAGCTTTTAAACTTCAACTGTGGATTATAATGTAGCTCTACCTCTGCCTCCCTCTGACATTTTAGTTCTTTTAGGACAATCTCTAAGCATATGATCAAAAGATCTATAGAAGTAGCACCCACCAATCAGTTTCCTATATTCATCTATATGTTGCCTGTCATAATGTACACATGAAGGTCATTGTTGCATAACTTATCCTTTACCTCTGCTTGCATATGATGAAACTCCTAATCCCCTACCTCTATAACTAGAGTAACATCCCTAGCACTGGACTGTGATGGCATATAATCTCCATGTTTACCTTTTTTTATGTTAAGATGTCCCACGAACTCAATAGGCCTCGTTTTTACTCATTGTTCTATCCTTCCTTTTTCTAATCTTTCCACCCTAATTGCAGTAGCTTTTAACTTAGTATAACTCTCAAGATTTGCAATTGTGATCTTACTTCTAATCTCATATCTCAATCCCTCTTCTAACTTTCAACATTTGTGCTTGTCTGTGGCTAAAATGATGGATGCATAATGAAATAATTGCTTAAAATTTACCTTAAGCTCAACTATTATCATCTCCCTCTATTTCAGATTTAGAAATTCTCTTATTTTGCCATCTTTATCGACTTCTAGTATGTAATTATTATTGAACTCATGAAGAAAATCATTCCATGTAAGCACTAGAGACTAGACATCACTCCTTGGAATGTTTTCCCATCAATCATATACATCCCTCTGTAATAGTGACACTGCATAATCAAACTATTCCTTTGGCATGTATTTCATTAAATTCAAAACTATTTGTGTTCTTTTTAGCCATGTCTCTGCTATTGTTGGATCTATGGTACCACTTAAGTCAATTGCACCTTATGTTTTTAATTTGTCATACTTTCTTTCTCTTTGATTTTCTGGACCTAACTTTGTCCATAAGTTGAACTTTTAATGGTTGGTATAATGCTTTTATGGAATGGAAATTAGTTGGCACCCCTCTCCTTGGTGAGTCATGGGTACTACCATGACTACCTTTTATTAATGTCTTATAGACAAATAAGACTATGTCATATGATAATGCATAATAATGTAAAAGTCATGTCTTGTTCATATATATGTGCCTATAGAACCTATCCCTATTTTGATACCAAAAACTGTAACAACCCTTTTCAACTATCAAGCATGACATTTATGTCCAAAAATTCATATGCATAAAGGTTAACTAATCATTCATGCATAACCTAAGAGGGATTTAATGTACATATATGTTAACTAATGTTGAAGGATGATGACAACAAACTAATTCCTATCTAGGTATATGTACATGACACAAGGAGAGAGAGAGAGAGTTGGCATTCAGTTGATGATCTATACTTCATATGTCTATATACAAAATTTTATGCTCCTAAGTACTCAAACCTTATGCTTTAGCATCTGAAAAACATAATTGCAATTTGGTGAGTCATGACTCAATGAATAAAAATAATAATAAGATTCTTATGGCACAACCAACAATCAAATATTATCGAGATATATTACAAGTATAAGAATTGACTATGCAAATGTAAATGCAATAGATTGATTTTATTGTGACCTTTTAAGGAAACACTATTTTCAGGAATTCATATGATTCAAGTGACATTTGATTTTACTGGCTAGCATATAATAAGTGAATCATTTGATCAATAACAAGTGCTAATAGGACAAATAAGTCCCTTTTCTAAGTGATTTATGAGTGTTTGGCAATCTAGTCATAACATACTTTTAGTTTCATATGCAAGTGGTCATTCATAATGGTATACCAAGTAATCATTAAGATCATATAATTCTCACTTGACTTGTATTCATAAGTAAAATGTCATAATTCAATCACATATACACATAATAGAACATAACCATATCATAAAATCAAATCCAATTATTGCTTTTACTCACCTTTGATTTGCCCATCCTTTATGGTAGGTTTGGACCTCTCTCTTGGACTTCCTCAATGTGTTAAGATCCTAACATTTGATACATATATCATTATGAAATGTCAAAATGAGTTTGCATGCATGGTATGTAACTATCATCATGTTCCATTCAATTAGACCTAGTATTTAAGCTTATTATTCTTATATGGCAGAATAACCTTGAAACACCCTCATAGAAATAACTCTAGATATACTTATCCTAATGATTTGATCCTTTTTTTATACATAAACTAGGCACATAATGATACAACATTATTAAATTTTGGGTCAATATAAGACATATAAAATATGGTGAATTTTTAAAATATGCCCTGTTTCAATGTGTTATTAGTCTAATTAGATCTTACAATTTTGACATATATCAAATTGAATAAATAGTATTACAAAACTGCTTTACCAAAAGTTACAAAACATGTAAAGGAACATTTTTCACATGTTACACATTGTCTAATTTAGTCTATAAGATTACCAAAATAAATGACTAATCTCAAGGTAAACAGGTTTTAGCATGTTGAGAACCAATCACAATGAAGGAGCAATATCTCATAAACTATGATATATTTGGCAAAACTATTTTGCTGGAATAAATATTAGACATAAATATACAACTTTCAAGTTTGACACTCACCAAATTCCCATTTTATTGCTATCAAATCCTTGAAAAACAAAACTAAGAGATTGAACAGATTTCATCAAGTTCAAAGTCAGACACAATCAAAGTGCAATATCTCTTTCCACACAACAAAATAAGCAAAAAAAAATTAAAATAAGTTATAGGGGATATAACCCTATAAATTTCATATTTTGCACTTTGTTTAAGTTAGCACATAAGGTCATCAAAATATATGAAAATAGCTAGACTAAGGAGATTTTATTAGGTTGTGAACCAACCTTAATGATGGAGCCATAACTCTTCACACATACCAAATTAAACAAAACTATTTTACATGCATTTAGATGGGGCATAAAGCTATAAGTTTTATATTTTAACTTTTCCCAATTCCTCTTCTAGGGTTATGAAATCATGGGTAAAAAAATCAACTCTACTAATAAAACCAACTCAATCAGCTCTTATTTCTCTTGAGCTTCAACTTCCATACATGAGCTCTACCTCAAATTCTCCATAATTCTTATTAATTATGCATATCTAACATGTCATGAGGGAGAAATTTCAGGTGGGAAGAAGAAAATCATTTACGTCTTTTCCTAGAACTAAAAAAGCTTAAGGTTTCTTCCTAGCAAGTTCATTTTTTCTCCCTTTCGATCTTTTTCTTCTTCTTCTTCTTCTTCTTCTTCTTCTTCTTCTTCTTCTTCTTCTTCTTCTTATTCTTCTTCTTCTTTTTCTTCTGCTTCTTCCTTTTGCTGCCTCTCTCATTTTTTTTTCTCTCCTTTCTGCTCCTAAAAGAAGAGAAATTCAATTTGTAAACCTTTTATAATAAGAAAAATTCATGTTGTCTCACTACCATTGGTTGTAAGTACAATATTCCTCTTTTAGGCCCTCTTCTTCACTCCTTCATCACTTCCATCCATCTATCAGTCCCATATGCTCCTTATACTTTTAAATAAACTCTAAAATGTCATTATCTCTGATATTATAACAGGTACTCAATATATGATAATTTGCCATGCAACTATACACACATCACATCTATGTTCAAGTGTCTCAAATGCAATGGTGCAAGTGTCATCGTCGTGCTTATCAAATTCACATATCTAAATGATCATTTATCTAAAGCATATGTTCATATGGGATTGCAAATCATTTAAACAATGAATATGTTCATGTTAGAATGCTAATGAATGAGGATAAACATGTTACATATATATGTGTGTGTGTGTGTGTGTGTGTGTGTGTTTCTTTTTTTCATTATATTTTTGTTATTATTTGAAAATTTTCATTTATTTTATAAAATTATAAAATTAATATCATAAATATTATAAAATTAATATTAAAAATATTAATATTAATGTTACATAATTTTTTTTAAAAAAAAACTTTTATAAGTTACCGATGGATTACCAACACAGAAATAAAAAAATTAAATAATTACTAATAGATTGTTGGTGACTTATTTAGAAAAATAAAATACAAAGTTTTAATTCACTAACACTTTAGTGTCAGTTTACCAGTGGCTTTGCCAACAAAAAGTTTTGTCGGTAATTCAGTTAGTTTTTTTGTGTTGAATTACTGATTGCTTTTCCATCAGCAATCCATGGTACGTTTTTCTACGGATGGGATTCTTCATCGATAACACATTATCGACCAATGCTTTACTGACAGATACTATCAGTCAGTATTTCATCGATAAATGTGGATTATCAACAGAATTGATTCCTTAACTAATGAAAATTTTCATCAGTAAATTATTTATTTCTTGTAGTGAAAGAGAGGATCAACACACAAGAATTTATAGGAGTTTGAGTATGCACCAACCCTATGTCTACTCTCTAATTTAGTAATTGGGTATTTCATGAACTCTTTTTGTGTTTTATAAGCTCACACAAAACTTAGTATTTAGTCTCATACCCAACCTTTGTTACACTTTATGTTTAAGGCTAACACACAACTTTACAAGAATTTTTACACACTTAAGGCTCACTATAAAACCTAAAATCCAGTGTTTAAAGTTAACATTTAACCTTTTACAAGCAATGAATACTCTCAACAAACAAAGTGCATATGTAATTAAAAGAGAAAGAATTGAGAAATCAAATTACAAGAGTTTGGGCACAATAACTATAAGTTCTCTTACAAGACCATTTGGTAGATTATTTATAGGTTACAACCTCCAAAGAACTATTGCTAAAAAAAACTATATGCAAATCTCTAAGATGTGATAGGTAATTCTGCATTAAATGCCTATCAGAAATATTTCATGGTCGAGATCATATAATTGCTGTTATGATTCACATTTTATGCTGAAAACTACTCTTTCATGATCGAGATCTTCAAATGTGTCTAATAGCTAGTGACGCGTGGCATTTGATCATTGGTCCTTCAGAACTAGCCACTGGAATGCCTCACTTTTTGCAGATGTCTCGATCGCGAATAGGAGGGTGTGGTTGCAATCTAGGATATTGTTAAAATAATGCACTACGAGCCTCACCTCAAATAGGACTAGACCTTTCAACTCACTCTTGAAATTCAGTCACGATCGCACTTCATTTTTCGTGATTACATAATGGCTCCTTAGACACGTGACATACTTTAACTGGGTTCCTCAATGACCATTGGAATGTTTTTTAAAGAGATTTGAAGGTCGCAATCACGAGCCCAACATGATATAAACTATGAATCAAACTAGTGATTTGGTTTCTATTTTCATTGAATAGTGGTCACAATTTTGTTCTTGGTCACAATCTAGCTATCTTGGACGTGAATTATAAGCTAGTTTATGGAGACTTAGAGATTCCACTTCCATTCCACCTTCCACTTAAGTCCTACCTTATTTTCTTCAAGAATAACATTTAACACAAGCATTATAACCTTTGAATCTATATTACTAAGGTCAAAAAAGAGGTTTGACTTAGGTTTGACCAACTTAGTCCAAAAATAATTAATTCCTAATTTCTTCATTAATTATAAAATTAGTTTTCTAATTCATAATTTTCTAATTAATTTGTTAAAATTAGTTTTCACTTAATTGCCTATATCACATAATTTCTAAATAATACACAAATTAATAATTAATTCACAATTTTCTAATTAATTATAAAAATTAATTACACAAATAATACTTAACTCTTAATTTCTTAATTACAAAATTACCAATTCATTCTTAATTTCCTAATTAATATACAAAATAAATTAACATGTAAAAAATTATTTTCTATTTTTCTAATTAATTATAAAATTAATTACAAAGTTAATAATTAAATTCTAATTTTCTAATTAATATACGAAATAAAATAATTTATTAAAAATTATTTTTTAATGTTTTAATTAATTATATAATTAATAATTTGTTTATATTTTCTTAATTAATATACTATAAATTAAGTATACAATTACTAATTAATTTCTAATTTCTTTATTAATTATAAAATTAGTTTCCTAATTTATACACTAAAAGTAATTTTTACATAAATTTTCTACAATTAGTTAATATATTACATAATTCCAAAATAATGTACAAAATTAATAATTTAATTCATAATGTCATAATTAATTAGAAAATTAATTACAAAAATATAAATTATATCTTAATTTCATAGTTAATTACAAAATTAATAATTAATTTTTATTAATATACAAAATAAATTAATATACTAAACATTAATCTCTAATTTCATAATTGAATATAAAAATTAATTAATACACTAAATTTAATTTCTAATTTTCGAATTTATCATAATATTAATATAGAAATAATAATTTCTAATTTCCTAATTAATTATAAATTTCATACTTAGTTCCTAATTTCCTAATTATTACACAAAATGAACAAAGATACTAAAAAATAATTTATAATCTCCTAACTAATCATAAAAATTAATTCTATAATTAATTCTATAATTATTATTTCATAATTAATATACCCAATTTTTTCCATAGATTTTTCTTAAACTAATAATATGTCAAACAAACAAACTAACCTTTTAAAGAGAGGCAAAATTGAGGGGAAGAGACAAAAATCGAGAGGGAAAGTCAGAAGGAGAGAAACGGTGCAGGAGAGAAAGAGTTGAGAGGAGTGTGCTAGAGAAGGAGAGAATGGATTGCCAGAGACTCAGGAAAAGGAGAGAGGAGAGGGAGTTGGTAGCCAGGAAAGGAAAAAGAAGAGGGGGCTAGCAGTGAGGAGAAGAAAGGGAAGAATAAGGAAAAATGAGGAGGGGGGAGGGGGGTAGGTTTAAAAGAAATGCTAACATTACCAATGGACAAATCCATTGGTGATGTTTTACTGTCCATTGCTAATTAGCGATGAAAATATTTTGTCGCTAATTAGCAATGAAATATTCCATCACTAGTAGGTCTCTTGCTAAATTGGCACCAAATTAGCTTTAGTGGTGATGACTTTCATCACTGCACTTAGCATTGGAATATTTCGCCGTTACGCCATCTTTACTAAATTTGCACCAAATTAGTGTCAGTTTTGACTATGAAATCAGTAATGGATGTCAAATCTGTCACTAATTTTGTAGTTTTGTTGCTAATCTAATGGAATACCATAGAGAATTAGTGACTAAAAGTTTCCTTCCCTAATTTTGTCTATATTCAATAAATTTTATAGTGAGACTATCATCCTATTTGATCTTGTATCAGCATTAGTAGAGCACTAGAGAGCCTTGTAAGGATAGATAGACTTCATGATGAACAACTAACATTAGAGGTTCATCTAATAGGGCAACAATAATACCAGTAGTAGTAGTACCAATAGTAGTAATTATGCTTCTAGTAATGATGAAATTAGTAGAAATAATGCCACTACTAATCAAAATAACAAAATTGCTCATGGTGATATTAAGTGTTTTGGGTTTGGTAGAGCAAGTAGTAGATAATCTAATTCTAAAAAGGTAGCGAATAAAAAGTCTTTTTTTATTGATTCTCATAATGGTGAGGCTAAGGATGTGGCTATAAGTGAAGAACTAGTATTTGATGATGGCAGTAGGGGCAAAGACTTAGAAGATGAATTACCAGAGAGCGATGATATGGGGACTACCTTAATTGTGAACCGATCTTATATGACTCTCAGGGTTGCAAATAATGAGTGGTTTTGTAATAACATCTTCCAATCCACCTATACTATCCTTGGTAAGGTTTGTCATTTTGTGATAGACGTTAGTGATTGCAAAAACATTATATCTATCAAAGCCATTCAAAAGTTAAGATAAAGGATCATCCTAAACTGTATCAATTAGCATATCTTAAGAAAGGAAGGAAGGTACCTATATCAAAATGAGCTCTTATTCCTTTTTTTTTGTTGGATTTAAGTATAATAATTGCATTTGGTATGATGTTCTTGTTATGAGTGCATGTCACTTGTTAATACGGAGGCTTTGGCAGTATGATCATAGTGCAATCCGTAATGGTCGAGCTAATACCTATTGTTTAGTGTTTAAGAATACTAAAATTATGTACTTACTTAGCAAATTGTCAAAAAAGTAAAAAGTTACAAGGATAATACCAATTTCTTTGATGTTGGCTTGATTTGCGAAAGAGTTATAAGGTTCTGCGGTGGTTTATATGTTGATTAGCAAAGAAGTTGATCTTAACCAAAAATGCCAAATGCAACTACTTCTTTAGTTGTAAAGGTTACTAATGTATTTCTTGATGAATTACTTGAATCCTTCGCATGATCTCTAGTATTGTATTGACATAGAGCCTGGTGCAACACTACTTAGTAAAACACATTACTAAATGATTCTAATTGAACATGAGGGTTGAAGAGGTAAGTAGAGGAGTTATTAGTTAAGGGGTATGTTTGAGAAATTTTGAGTCCATCATGTACAGTACCAATGCTATTGACATTAAAGAAAGATGGAACCTAATGCAAATGTGTTAATAGCCAAGTAATTGATAAGATTACTGTTAAGTACAAATTTCATATTCCTTACCTCGATGATTTGCTTGATCAAATTTACTATTTTTACAAAATTATATTTAAAGAGTTGGTATCATCAATATTCAAATTAGACCTGATGATGAATGAAAGACTACATTTAATACTCGTGTGTGGATGCATGAGTGACTTGTCATGTCATTTGATTTGTCCAATGCACCTGGCACCTTTATACATGTCATGAATCAAGCACTAAGACGCTTCATTGATAAATTCATGTTTGTGTATTTTGATGATATCTTGATTCATACCACTAATAGTAATGCACATGTGCAACATTTTAGAGAAGTGTTAAATGTTTTACAATGGGATAAATTCTACATTGCCATGAAGAAATGTGTTTTTATGACTACCAAAGTTTTTTTTTTTTTTTTGGAATATGTTGTTTCTAGTGATGGATTGCAAGTTAACGAATCCAAAATTAAGGCAATCAAATACTGGCAACATCTTAAAATACTCACTAAAGTATATAGCTTCCTTGAGTTAACAACATTTTATTATTGGTTCATTCCTCATTTCATTATTATTATGGTGCTAATAATAGTTTGCATGAAAGGAGGAAAATTCTAATGGATAGATGAGGTAGAACAAGTGTTTTAGCAAATTAAATTACATTTCATTTCTATCCCAATCTTAGTGGTGATTAATTTTTTACACAACCTTTCAAGTTATATAAGGATGCTTCCAAGGTTAGAATTAAAGTTGTGTTAAGACATAATATTGGACCAAATGCCTATTTTGATGCAAAGTTATTGGATTATAAGTTGTGATATAGTACTTACAAAGTGGGATTATATGCTCTAACGCAAGCTATTAAACATTAGCATCACTATCTATTTCAAAAAAAGTTCGCTTTATACACTAACCATTAGGCGTTAAAGCATTTACATTGATAGGATAAGGTGGCCCCTAAACATACTCATTGGCATAATATTTATAGAGATTTACTTTTATGGAAAAGCATCAGGTAGGGGTGACTAATTGACTTACCGATGGATTGAGTCGCAAGACTAGCCTATTGGCCACCATGCAAGTTAAGGAACTTAGCTTTGATTAGTTTCATGAGTTAGTGAAGGTTATTAAAAATAGTATAGAACTGAAAATTTTTAGAAGTAGAAGGATGATCATTTCATTGATTGAAACGTGCTTAAATAGATGAATTTGCAACAAAAAATAAGAAATAATAGCAACTAATTAGCCAAACTTTAGCCACTAATAATAACAGTTAGAAAATCAAAACAACTCCTAAAATCATGGACTTTAAATCTGGATACTTTCAGCAATATCTTTGACATATTCAACAGCAATTTCAGCAGCTTCTAAGGCACAGTCTTCACAGTCCTCCTTGCCTTTGAAGCTGCAAGTTCCCATCTTTATCTTTAGTTCTTCAAACTTGATTTTGGGCAATGCTTTGGTGAATTCATCAGCTATCTGATCTTCTGATTTACAATAAATTAATTTGACTTTCCCTTCTTGTTGAATTTCTCTAAGAAAGTAAAACTTGATCTTAAAATGTTTTGTCTTGCCATGAAACACTGGATTAGAGGAAATTGAAATGGCGGCCTAATTATCAACAAATATTTGTGTTGATTCTTGTTGCTTCAAACACAAATCTTGAAGTATTTTTCTCAACCAAATGGCTTGATTTGCTGCAGCTATTGCAACAATAAATTCAACTTCTGTTGTACTTTAAGCAACAATTTCTTGCTTCTTTGAACACCAACTGATCACACCTGAACCAAGGTTGAAGGAAAAACCAGTTGTGCTCTTCATATCATCATCAGAACCTACCCAATCACTGTTAAAAAAATCGACCAGCTGAAACTGATCCATTTTAGCATACTTGATGGCATAATCAATAGTTCCTTTAACATATCTGAGAATTCTCTTAGCAGCCTGCATGTGTTCTTCACTTGCACAATGTAGGAACCTAGAGAGAAGACTTACTGCTTATATTATGTTAGGCCTAAAAGCTATGAGACACATGAGATAACCAATCAAGCTTCTATAAAGATTCTCATCCACTTTGGTAGATCCATCATCTTTGCAAAACTTCACTTTTGTTTGCATAGGAGTTTTTATAGCCTTATAACTCTCCATATGAAATTTCTTCAAAATTTCCTTTGCATATTTCTTTAACTGATGAAAATATGATTCCTCTGTTGCCTTACTTCTAGACCCAAAAAATAGGTCAACAATCCTAAGTTTATCATCTCAAATTGCTTAAACATTTCATATTTGAACTCATCAATAAGTTATTGATTGTTTCCTATTTCTAAAAGATCATCAACATAAACAAAAATAATGATAATGTTAATGCCTTCATTTTTTACATAGAGAGTTGCCTAGCTTAAGCTTTTATTAAAGCCTAAGCTAAACAAGTGATCATCTATCCGACTGTACCAGGCTCTTGGAGCCTATTTAAAGCCATACAAAGCTTTCTTTAGTAGATAAACTTTGTCTTCTTGGCCCTGCACAACAAAACCATCAGGTTGCTTTACAAATATTTCTTCTTTTAAGAAGCCATTTAAAAAAGTAGATTTTACATCTAACTAGAATACTTTTCAGTCCTGTTGCGCTGCTACAACAAGAAGCAATTTGATAGTATTAAGTCTGGCCACTAAAGCAAAAGTTTCTGAAAAATCCACACCAAAGAGCTATACTTGTTCACTAACCCATCAACATTGAATTTTGTTTTGAAAATCCATTTAACTCCAATGACTTTTCTATCTGAAGGCCTTTGTACAAGTTGCCATGTGTGATTCTTCTTAATCATGCTCAGCTCTTCTTCCATAGCTGAAAGCCATTTTTTGTCTTGCATTGCTTCTTAAACTCCAGATGGTTCTATTACAGCTACATTGTATCTAGTATAGATGTCTGCAAGTGATCTGGTTCCTTTAATAGGTTGGTCATCAACATCATCTTCGTTGGGCTGTAAATTGACATGAGCTTTTGCCTTTTCATTTTTTGAATTCCAATCCCATCCTACATCCTCCATGAACACTACATTATGTTGATTAGAATCTTTCCAGATTGAGGCTGAAAAATTCTATAGGCTTTGGAGAAAGTGTTATAGCCTACAAAAATGCCAAGTTTAGCCTTCTTATTAAGTTTGTCCCTCTTGATTTGTGGCACGTGAGTAAAACACAAACAACCAAATATTTTCAGATTTTTCATATTAGGTTTGAACCCATACCATGGCTCAAAAGGAGTCTTCCCATTTACAGCTTTTGTAGGAAGTCTATTTAACAAGAACATGACTGTGTTTGTTGCTTTTGCCCAGTACTCCTTAGGCAAACCTTTCTCATGCATCAAACATCTTGCCATCTCAAAAATGGTTATGTTCTTCTTTTCACTGACTCAATTTTGTTGTGGAGTGTATGGGGCTATCAATTGATGCTTAATGCTAGCTTCATCGCAAAACTAATTAAATTGATCTGAAGTATACTCCTTGCCATTGTCAGACCTCAACATTTGAATGGTACAACACTTTGGTTTTCAAATCATTGCTTAAATCTCCAAAAAATGCCTGCAACTTCATATTTAAATTTGAGAAAATAAATTCAGCACATACGAGTGAAGTCATTAATAAAGATTATATAATATTTACTCCATTTTAGTGAAGGAGTTTTTTGAGGTCCAACAAGATCAGTGTGGATGAGTTACAGCTTTTTTATTGCTCTCCAGGCAGATTTTTAAAATGGAAGTCTTGCTTGTTTGTCATATTGACAAGCCTTGCAACCTAGTAATTCTGATTCCAAGTGAGGTAAGCCATGGACCAACATCTTTCTTTGCATACTTAACACTATTGTATGATGAAAATGACCTAGCCTCTTGTGTCAGATTTCTGCATTATTTTTTATGACTGGATAAGTTGTTTGTTTCCCCTCCATTGGATTAAGTGAGAAGCTTTTGCCTTTCATTTTGATTTAGAATACTTCATCATCATTTGTATCCTTGATCAAACATTGCTTCTTCTTAAAGATGACTGAAAATCCCTTCTTAACTAACTGCCCAACACTTAGCAAGTTTTGATCAATGTTAGGTACATACATAACATTGGAAATTAGTTTAGTACCTGTGCAACTTTCAATGGCTATGGTTCCTTTTCCCTTGACTGTGATGTAATCACCATTGCCAATTTTGACATTTGATACTTGTGATCTGTCCAAATCTCTGAAAAGTTTTAGATCACTAGTCATATGATTGGTACATCCGCTATCCACTAGCCAACATTCATTTGAGCTGCTGCTAATAAAACAGGTTGCTACAAACAATTGTTCTTCCTCTTGTTGGTCAGCAACTTGAGCCTCATTCTTTTGTTGCAAGTTACTTTTGCAAATTTTCTCATGATGCCCCAACGTATTGCACTTTTTACACTTGACTTCAGGTCTTCTCCAACACTTGAAAGGAGGATGACCTTTTTTTTTCCACAATGCTTGCAAGGAGGAAATTCTTTGTTTTTTACTCCAGTACTATTGTTGGGATACTGGTTGCATGTTGTGAATTAAAATTCCTTTTTTTGAATTTCTTCTCCTTGCTTTTTTTTTCTTGGTTAACTTGCAACTCAGCCCACAATGCCTCTTCTACAAAACCTTCAGCCCTCATTAATCTTCTTTGTTCCTGAGCCTGCAAAGCATTCAATAATTCTGCCAAAGTAACTTTTGACAGATCTTTAGTATTTTCCAAGGTAGAAATAGTAGCTTCAAATCTTTTAAGAATAGTTACAAGTATTTTCTG
>CATIWR010536885.1:0-66123 GCA_949677035.1 Omphalea diandra
TATATATATATATATATATATATATATATATATATGAAAGTCAAATGCATTCTTTTTCTTTAATTCCCCTTTCTACAGTTGGAATCAGAAACCAATGAGGACGAAAGGAACCAAAAAGATCTGATAAATCGATATGCTTCTGCTTCTTTCCTAATCTCCAAGAGACCGGCCTATAACTTCTTGGACATCGAGAGGCCAAATGATTATCTTATCCCTCTGAAACACCATATTTCTTATCTAGCTGCACCTTGATGAATATACTTTTCTATAAACAGCTCAATCCTCTAGCTTCTGATCCTTTCATGATTCTCAGCCTCTTGCAGGAGGAGATAAACATACTGCAAGAAGGAAAAAAAACCTTGTAAGTAACTATCAAGAGAAATAATAAAAAATTGACATATTGCACTACCCCTATTGTAGCAGAAAAATACAATTAGCCATGCATGCAAGAGATCAAGAACTTACTCCCATGGAACATCTCCAACAAGCATCCAGTCACCATCTTTGTCTTCGTAAGTAGGAGCATAGTTAGATCCATTGTACCCTTCTCTCTCTGAATACTCACCTATAAAACTCATTAGATCATGCACCAAGACAAAGAAAAAGAACAACAGAAACCCTCATATATTAGAAATTTTGTATGTATTCTTACCAATAGTTAGCTTGAACATAATCTCCAATGCCTTGAGGAGCTCTGGGTAGCTCTTATACATCTTAAGATCAATCTTTCTCAAATAAGGAGCTCCATCTACGCTTACTTTAACATACACATGGGCACCATGTTCACCCTCACTTTGCTTCATCTGGAAACAATTTTTCCTGTAAGATTTGATCGGTGGCCATCCTACTATTTGAGCTCTGCAATAATTAATTGTCCAAACCTTAACTAATATTTATTCTCTTAATCTCTTAACTGCATATCAACTAATCGATCCGAACTATTTCCTTATCTAAAAGAACTTACTTGGCAGGAGGTGCACCATCATCCCTATCATGATCATTTTCAACATTGGACACGCTGGAATTATTGCTTGATCTGGTCCTAGACTCCTCTGATATCTCTGATGAAGCTCTCTTGATTCCCCTTGCACTGGTAGTAGTAGTAGTAGTAGTAATGGGTTGTTTTTGAGGCTCATCGATGCCCGGCAACCCTAATCTTAGTTCAGTTGCCTTTAGATTGAGTTCACCCTCGTAAGCCATTGATGAAAAATAAGAAGTTAATTGAAAACAAAAGAAAACTTGGCTTTATAGATGAATTTAAGGGTTCCCTTTTTGTGGAACTAGCCTTTGGATTAGAAGTAGAGATGATCTGATTTTTTTTTTTGGGAAAATATATATATTTTTTTGTATGTGATCCAATCGGAAAACTGTGGGTTGATGAGAGAGTTGTTATGTATAAATGTTTTTATAGGGAGGGGATTTGATTAGTCGTGTGGACGATATCTAGATGAGTTAATTCTCTTCGTGCATGAATTTCAAGTCATAAACCCCACGTGTTTTCTCTACACGCGCTTTGCAAATGGCCAATACGCGGGTGACTAGCTGGCCCTTAACAAGGGGCCACGGGAACGCGCTTGGGATTGCGCGTGGGAGTTAAATCATTTAGTTTTGGAGAGCAACAGATCTGGTTGCCTGTCACTCAGGAACACCATAGAGTTTGGTGCTCCATCGGAGGGGGCATGAGAGGAGACAAGCGGAGCCGATGGTATTGAAGACTGTGGTCGAGACATCGACGGCTTTCATGTGATCTTATAAGAAGTGAATCCAAGAGCGTTGGATTGACAAGTTCGATAGGGACATCCCCATGTGGTCCTACGTGCTTGTCGTTGATTAGCATAGCAGGGCCATGTGGGTTTTTCGCTGAGTGAGGCCCTTTTGGAGTTCGTCGACGATACATGTCATGGGAGATGCCATGTGGCATTGTCAACTCAAATAGCTCAGTTCGCCGACGGCCATCTTTATTCATCTCTTTTCCCATAATTCCTAAGGTAGATTTTTGTGGGCGGCGCGTAATCTAGTCAAGTCGGGTTGAATCTTATTAAATTTGAGTTTGAGTTCAATCTCAATTAAGTTTCAATTTTTAAATTCAAATTCGAAACCGATTAAATATTCTAATATTAATAAGCTTGATTATTAGGCATATATCAAACAAACTCAATTGAGTAATATTATAAATATGATATATTTAAAAAATAGATTAATAAATTATTTAATATTTATTAAACTTGATTATATTTGTAAGTCTTTCGAGTCTAGTATTTTAATATTCGAATTCTGCTCGATCGATTAAATTATTCGAGTAGCTCAAGCTCAACTCGATTAATCTTAAGTTAATTTCAAGTATTTTTTTAATCGATCTCGAGTAATTTTCAAGTTGTTTCGGTTCCTTTACCTTCTAATTTTGAATCAATAAACACAAATCCTTAGCATTAAATAAACACAAATCCTTAGCATTAAATATTACTCTAAAATACTCAAATATAGTAAATAAAGAAAGTGATAAGATGTTTACAAAGTTCTCCTGCAGCATTGAGCTTGAAAAGCTAGCTATTTTTGTTCCTCCATGGGCAATGCTTGAATAGCTGTTACGACTGATTAAGGCGGGGAAGAGAAAAGGTAGACCAAAGAAGAGACATTTGCCATTTCTTGAAGTAGCCTCATATACAAATATCTATGCTTTATTATTTTGATTTGTCCACATTTAAAAAATCGCAATAATAGGTTTAAATCACTTATTCAAATTTCTATTTTCTTTCAACCTCTTTTTTTTTTATTTTTTTTTCTATATATGGCTCTTTTTAAATCTTTTACAGCATGATATGGTGATGATGGTCTCTGTTAAACAATTTGGAGTACGTTTGACTCAAAACTTAAAAACAACTTATTTTTTTTATGTGTGCACATATGTGTAAAAGATATTACTTTTTAGCTTGAATATATACATATATATATATATATAAAGCTAAGCATAACTCTTTTTTCAACTTCTTTCAGGAGCCATCTTCACATTTAATGCTTACACTCCATAACCAACGACTTATAACACAAAATCTTTTTTTAGTGGTGTTAATTCATCAAGAAGAAGAAAACTGTCGTACCCAAATTCGTTCCAGTATCTTCATAACTTGAAATTAATTGGATGATGGGTGTGTGCAACAAACAATTTGTCTGTGCTGTTGTGCATTAACATGATACGTATGTGTGTATGGATATGATTGTTACATTTTCATAGTCTTGTCCACAAATTTTTGGTTTCAGGCATGATTTGATCTGACCAATATGTATTAATCATAGAAATATAGGTAGTCATAGAAGGTGGCTTGAAAGTAATTGAGGTAGCAAGATCTTGTGTTGTGGCTGTGAGCAATTCTGCAGATCCTATAGAATGTGTCGATTGTGACTTAATTTGATCATGTAGAGATCACCATTCATCTAATAAATTGTTACAAATATATAATAAATTATATTTATATGGCTAGCTTTAATGGGTTTTTACTTTTTCCAAGATTTTTCTTTGTTTAAACAAAAAAAAATTTACTTTCGATTAACATTTATAGTCTTAAAGACAATTCTAATACCATTAAATTAAGACTCATTGACAAATTTTAATTTTTACAGAGAAAACAATTACATATGTATACTTGTATTAACTTTTTCTTTAACTCTTATATAATAAAAACAATACTCAATTAACTTATCAGTCAATAGATAAATCAAAAATCATCTTAAAGGTAAGTCTAGCTAATAATATAAACCGATTAACTATCCCAAAATGATTTTATAAAGTTGATTATTACACATGGTCACACATATAATTGGAAAATGAACTGATTTTCCAGGAAACTTTCAGGGGGAAAAGAAAGTGAATGTGTACATGTTCTGGCGGTGGCGCATGTACCTTCAACCAACGAAATGCTATATAGGTGGGGTACTTAGAACCCAGAACATATCCACACACCTGTAGTTAAGACTATAACATGCCAAAAAAACCAACTCAGATCTGGCCTGCAAGTCATAAGGAAAAAATGGGCAACCAGCAATGGACAAATTCTAAGGGCTACAAGCTAGCCTTGAACAATAAAACCGCTGGCATACTTTTTTGTGAACCCAATTTCATTACTTTATGACAATCTAAAAATTAAGGTCCACCACCTTTTCTGCCTCAAGACATGGTCATAGCGTTGATTGTGTGCCTTCCGTCCTATAGAGCAAATTCTTGCCAACTTCCTATGCTAGTTCTTCTTAAAGCTCTACTCTATTATGTTGTGGTACCCTCTTTTGTCCCTAAAAGTTTCTTGCCCACTTGAGTAGTTGAGTCATATGATTCAAAATTCTAACTTCTCAACTATTAATTTTGAGTTCAATTACTAAAATGATGCAAATATTAGAAATTATATTTACTCCAAATGAGACATTCTATTCTATTTAGTAATAACCTAAATAAATATATGAGAAAAAAAAAGGGTTAAAGATAATAGGGGATATAATTTTGATGCCGTTAAAAAATCTATCAGATTCAATTTGATAAAAATGTGAATATATCTATATTATATATAAAAATCAATAGGCAAAAAAAAGTATAGATATGTTAAATTTTTATCTTTTAATTGTTTTGTATATATAATTTATAAAAATAAATATATATTCACAAATAATAAAATCATGAATATACACACAATACACGTGTTAAAAAAACTAATTTATAAAAATATTAAAATTCTGTTCTTTATCATTCCAAAGAAAAAAAAAACTTACATGCACATAGGTAGCATTATGAATATATTTTTCACTATTTTTTAATGCATTAATTTCATTTTTAAAAGAGATGAAAATTGTTAATATTTAAATTCCTAATCTCCAATACTACTAGATAATTACTGAATCAATAAATCATTAACCAATTATTATGTATTTAATGTATCAACATAAACATTTTTTTAGAGTTTGAAAGTTTTTGTGTTGAGAAACAGTCACTTACTTGATATATTATTTTAATATATTGAAATTTTTAATAATAATAATAGAATTTAAATTCCAATTTTTGTATTGCGAGGTAAAAATTCAATATATATTATTAATTGACCAAACATTAACTCAATAACATGGAGTAAAAGAAATTTATATCCTATGAAATTATCATAGTGAGTTTTAAAAATTTGGTTGGTGAGTTTAAAATATTATAATTAATAATATATTAAATGATAGGTCAAAATTTTTTCTTTCGCAGCTCAGCTACAAAGATTTCATTTAATTTTTGCGTTATTATATGATTGAACTCAGAAACATAAATATGATGCGAGAAAATTGGAAGAGAGACCATAGGATAATGCTCTCCAAGCGGCAGGAGGTGGGTACGTTAGCGAGCAATAAATGCGAAGGCGACAAGCGGACGATCAAATCAGCAAAATGCACGTGTCATGGGGGTTAAAAATTTTGATGGCAAGGGCGAGATGTGGGCCTAAGGCCACAGGTGGTACTACAAACAAGGCCCAAAAACCCAGAAGATGAAGGGCAAAGCAAGGTCCCCAGTCCCGACTGCCCACCTTCCTCTTACTTGTCTCGCTATCGCCACCATCTTTGCATTGCCTGGCTTCCATAGTAGAACCATCCTTCCACTATACTAAAATTAACCGTATAAATAAACATGGGATTTTTTTTGATAACGATGAGGCAATATAATACCAATTAATTTTTATATAAATGTAAATTATCCATTTATATTCGGCATCTTCAGTCATGTATCATTCACAACATCCTTTCAAGCATGTACTGTCGATGGCATTGGTTAGTTTGTTTACAGCACACGTGAGGTTGAGCTCATTCGAATAAAGGTCCCCATTTTAGTAGTAGTAGCAGTAATAGGTGTGATAGACGCCCAAAGCCAACAACATTGACAACTTCCGAAGAAGTGGCGCAAACAAAGAGGTAGAAGGAAGAGGGGCCCATTTTGACAAGAAAAAGTGGGACAAGATATCCGGCAAAAAACCAAGAGCAGAAAAGTCTTGGTTGGTATTTTGGGTAGCTAGCTACCTTCACCTTTAATCATTATAGTTTTATAATCAATGAACCAGTCATCCTCACTCTCGAACATACAAGAACTACGAACATTTAATTTTGGGATTTGTTGGCCATCCGCACGTCCACATATTTTCAAGCTTTCGTTTATCTCTTCTTCGCCACACGAATGCATGCTTCATCTCGTCAACTTCTTATTGTATCCCGTAATTAATAGGGTTTCGTAGTTTATGATTAGAACCTATGTAATTTGTCATGACTTAATTAATTATTAAAATGTATTAATTAAGATTATTCTATGGTAACCCCAAAAAAAAAAAAAGCGAACTTTTGTATATTAATTAATTTTTTGTTATAACAAGTATTTACATCAAGTTTTAAAATGGTAAGAGCAAAGAAGCTGAAAATATCATCGAACTTTTAATTTAATAGTACACAAATCGTCTTTAGAATTGAGATGTAAGTTGAAACACTATCAAGTGCTAAAAAAGAAAATAAAAGTTAAAGATGAATCTATTCAAATTACAAACTAACTAATTGAAAGAAAAAAAGAAAAGATATCACTTATCCATATGTCTAACACAACACAGTAAAAAAACAAAAAAACAAAAACACAGGAACACACCTATTCAAGTCGACGGTAGAATCACACACGCACACACACAAAAAGAATCTAAAAAAGCTATTTTCCTAAATTATTTGAAAAAATACAAATAAAAATATCACTTATCTATATGTCTAAAATCAGAAGTTTAGCAAAGCTGTCAGCAATCTGATCATCTATAGAAAAGGATTGAACTGAAATGGCAATCCAGTTTTATATGCGTCACTATTACAATCCTAGTTTAGAAAGGAAGGAATTGTTTTTCAAGATGCTATGATGAAGAGGAAGAATCAACTTTTCCCCATGCTGTAGAATGTAATCAAATAAATTAATTAATTACATTACATTTTAATCCATGAAGTGCAAAATACATTGTTACAAATGCTTATCTTTTTAATTTATATTATTTAAATTTGTAACATAATTTCCAAAATTGTTACAGAAATTTTCTGTTTTTGTGGTACTATAAAATAAATAAATATAAATATAAATTTAATTTAATTACCAATTTAAAAATTCTTATCACATATTATATATAATTTATGACAAAAATGTTTATCATATCCTAAGTAGATTTCTACGAAACTTTAGTAGAAATGCATGCACTAAGTAGGCTATATATTAGTTTATTTAGTTCCACATCTAATGTGTTGCGTGAAGAAAATCTTTGGCTAGATATAAAAATATGTCTTCCCTTCTTGTATGCAGGCCTCTTCAATTAATCCTGCAGAGACGGAAATCTTGCATGTGGACTGACAAGTGTTTCTTAAATAAATTAATATGTATATGTGTATGTATGGTGGATGAAAGTTGAAATAATATCGGCATTGGACTTGCAAACAAATCGTTGAGAAAATATATATTGGCATGAAAATCCTTTAATTTATATGGGATGGAAACAGTTTTATTTTTAAATTAAGAAAGAAATAATCAGCACGGCTTCTAAGGCATCTAACTAGCATATCATACTCCTAATACCAAAGAGGAGGATAATCCTTCATTTTTCCAAGGCATTTATAAGTGGAAATTCTTTATTAATTACGAGAAAATATACATCTGGATTCATATTTTTTAAGTTTTAGTTGATAAGTTTACTTGGATTGATTCATGAAAAAGATGTATGAGAAGAAACCCATGAATCCTATCTGCATAAATAAATAAATAAAAAGAAGCAAGATGAATATCCATAAATCAAAACTCTTCCCTTCTTGTGTCCAAACTAGGAGAAGAACAATCATACTTAAAGAACTTAGGTTTCGAAATAATACTGCTTGTGAAGTGTGCATGCAAAAAGGTTGCATCTTTTAAGAATTCTTTCAGCTATATATATACATGAACTTAGAAAGAACAAAACGAAAGAAAAAAGGTTTAGATCGTAAGTTAAATATATACTATATATATAATCACAGAAACCCATGGTACATACGACACTGTGTTGATTTCTAAATAATATCGTTTTTTCAAAAAATTTTTATTTCAAAATATTTATCAGTTTAAAATACCAATAAAAATTTTAATTTTTTTTTCAATTCTATCTTTGCTATAATTACTGTCATATCAATGATTTAATTTGAATACTTCTCTAAAAAAGAGATAATTTAGTTATTTTTTAAAATTCAGTCTAATTAATAATTTCTTAATTTATATGCAATATTTAAGAGCGGATGTTTAATAACGGATTGAGTACTTTTTAGCGGTAACTAAGAGGGACCATCAAGGGCCACCGATCTCATTAGTCATATCACAATTCGATTTTCCTAATTTCTTTCTGGGACTGCACAGCTTCAAGACCATTTGACCCACGAATTTTTAATGTCCCTATCTAGTAGATGATTACAACCACCGCCCAATCAATAACCCTATTTAACAATATATATATATATCTGTGATCAATAATCATTGAATCATTATTCTATATCCAAGTTCAGACAATATAATAAATCAGAGAAAGCGTTATACTTAAATAATAATTAATCATAGGAAATGGGTTTGCTGCTGAAGCCCCTATATGTGATTTTCTGTAGGGGAAACAAATGTCAGAATATTACAAAAAAATAACAAACGTAATTAGCACAAAACAAGTGTAGATATTCAGTGGAGAAGATCTATGGGGCAGTTTTGGTTTAAAAGGATGAAATCTCATTTCCATTTGAGACCAAGGGATATGCTACATATATATACAGTTGATAGATTCACATATACATAATATATAAGAAATCATGTATGCAGTAATTAAAAATGAAAAAAATATTAAAAAATAAAAAAAGAGAGAGAGGTAGAGAGTGGTAAGTGGGATGCCCCGCAACGGCGCACATGGGATAGGGTTAGACACTAGGGCGACACAGCCCCCTGAGGCAACAAGTTCACATGGCTGCCCTCTTCTAATAAGGTTCTAATGCATCTATTCACATGCTTTCTTTACCTTATTGGGTCCCACCTTTCTCAACCAACCATGGCATTGGCATGGATACAGGGGGAAAGAGAGACTTTTTTTTTTAATTTCCAAACATTTTTCGGGTTTTTATTATTTCCTGGCTCTGGACGTTTGCTGAGTTACTAACATTTTTAATACCTCTTCTTATCATAGATTGCATTATGGAACCCACCATAAATAGTATGCATGTTATTTTCTACTTGAATTGTTTGCACCTTTTGTATTTCATTGATAATGAACTAAAACTGATCAACTTTGTAATTTATACAATCTGGTGATCTTAGTTTGCTGCCCACGACAGTTTGCTGGTAGTGCATGTTGCAGAGGTTACGAACATGGCATGCACTGGATGCGTGCATGCAATTCTGGACCAACATTAACCACTCATTATTTGTGTACATATACCTAATAACGATACGGCTTACTACTGCATTTGCCTATGAAATAATTGTTACACATGTCGCAGTTTTCTTCGTTTGTACCCACATTTCCTTTTTGGTCACCATTCTAAAGCACACAATGGGAGAGATAAACATATAGTCCTGGAAGCTTTTCTTTTGTACCTACATCTCCTTTTTGCTCACCATTATCGTTTTCTGGTATAATTTTCTTTTTTTTTTTTTGAAAAAAAGATATATAAATTTGAACTTTAACAATTGTCATTACAAAATACATTCAATTATCAAAGTATTATATATTCCAATTATAAAAACTTATTATTATATTGGTTGGAGATTGCAAGAGCCAAGCATATAGTACGGTACCCCTCAATAGAGAGAGTCGAAAAATATCATAAAACCAGTGTGGGTGTATGTTTACATATAGAAGAAGCAATCTGAAATTAAGTCAGCTGATTCTGAAAGCATTGAAATGTCACAAAATGTAGATAGGAAGGAATATATTTATTGGAATTGCTCATAATTATTGAGATGTAGTGTACCACAGAATATGAACTTGATATATCAAATCAAATCAAAGAGAGTTATGTTAAGTTAAAAAGGTGACCTTTCAAAATGAATTTGCATATTAACTTTTGATAAGTACGTCCTCGTGGCCATTACCTTAGGAATGTTTCCTAATTGGTGTCTCGGTCAGAGAACATTGCACTAACAAACTCAATGTATGTGGAAGTTAGATGCCACCATTTATATCTACTTATTATTTTTTAATTATTATCATGATATATATGTTTATACATATTTTTTCATACAATAGAATAGCAAAAATTATAAAGTTAGTTTAAATCATTTTGAATTTTATCCAAAAATATCGCATGAAACCACATGGAACAATGTAAAAAGAAAAAGGAAGAATGAAAATAATATATATGTATATAAGAAAAAACAAATTAAAGAGAAAACGGGAAAATGAATATAATTAACAAGATAAGACTAAAAATTTATCTTTTTTAAGAATAATGTTTTAGAATTTAAACATAAACCATATAAAGTGATTGATTTGACAATCGGAACCAATTCGAGTTACACTAACTAATTGATGATTTATAGTCTTGAAATTAATGATTCACCTATTTTTTATTTGTCCTATATAATTTAATTAATTATTTCGTTCACTTGACAAAAGTGACTTTTTGAATTTTAAAGTTAAATAATTCAATAATATATTTCACTGAATTGAATGAATATTAATGTGTAATGTTCTACATTCTTCTGTCTTTCTTGATGATTGAAGTGAAATGTTTGGATTAAAAATGGTAAAATGCCCTAAATTTCAAATCACCAACTTAAAAAAGAGCATCAGAAAACGTAGCAAAGTGGGCCAACCCTGGTGAAAATGGCAATTGCACCCAACAGGCCACAAACAACCATGGGAACCGTAAGCATCACCATGTCGTCACCAACACCGGCAAAGTTATAAAAATTTCCAGCTCAGAACCAAAAGTGCACGTGTCAAAAACCCATTAATCAAAACTGAAAAAGAACAAATGCCCCTCTTCCGTATATTAATACCCATCAACCCCAACACCACAAAACTCTTCCCCAAACCTTCCATTGTTTCTTGTTTCATTACTATTATTATTACCATATCTCATAATAAAACATTACACTTTCATTTCATCTCCTCCAACATTACAAAAGACACTACAGGCTATAAGCTTCTATAGAGAGAGAAAATTGGTGAAAGACAGGGGTAGGGTTAGAGAGAGAAAGAAGGCCAAGAACTGATCAATGGAAGTAGTAGAGAAGGGAAAGATGGGTTTCGAAGAGACTGAGCTGAGGCTAGGGTTACCAGGGAATAATAAGAAGAAGAATAATAGTAATGGAGGTGGAACTGAAGGAGAGGTGGCTAGGAAGAGATGTTTTTCTGCGACTGTGGATTTGAAGCTTAATCTTTCTTCAAAGGAGTTAGGAATTGATCCAAATGACCATACCAATAATTTGCAAAGGGACAAGAATCTTCTAGCTGCTGATCCAGCAAAGCCTCCAGCTAAGTAAGCTAATTACCATGCTTCTTTTTTTTGTTTTTTCTTTTTTTTGCTATTTTAAAAATAAAACTAGTGATTTAGTGTTATATATAACCATGTTTTGATTTGTAAGTATGTTGGTTTACATATAATTAATTATCCTTTTTGTTAATTTGATAATGTAAGCTTAATTATGTAAGTTAATTTGATAATATAAGCCTAATTATGCAAGTTAATTTGATAATATAAACTTAATTATAATATAAACTTAATTATGTAAGTGGTAAAAATTTTATATCTGCATTCTTTAGTTTGCTACCACATGCACTTTCAAGTAGTATAAGTATCTATCTAGAATAATATTCGCAACATAAAATAGATAATTAATTTTATCATGAATTAAAATCATGAATAAAGTGAAGGAAAACAGTTCAATCATTATATAATATATGTATGAAGTAAAGATTAGCATCATTTCATGCCTTATTTCCTTTTATTACCCTCTTTAGCAAATTCGGAATAGTTGGAGAGATAGTGCGTGTTATATAATAAGAGCATTTTTCTTTAATTTGATACCTTCCATAAGGTAAATTGTAGAAGCCATGCAATTTTTTTCCCCCTCAGGTGTATATGATAATTGGTGATAATGATTGAAGTAAAGATACCATAGATAAACACAATAATTGAAGTTTCTGTTAGCGCGTATATATATATAATCATACGACAAGTTTAGAAATTCAACAAATCCTTTGAATCAGTTAGCGTTTGCTTTTTATTAATTTATGTATTTATTATGTTATCATTATTACTTTCCAGAGCTTCTTTAATTCACAATTAATTAAATGCTTCCTTTAAGAAGTTGAAGGAATTAAATGACAAATTTGACTAATGGTAATATATTGATAATAAAATTGAAATATTCAGGGCACAGGTGGTGGGTTGGCCTCCAGTTCGATCCTTCCGAAAGAACATGTTAGCTGTGCAGAAGAGCAGCAGTGAGGAATGTGAGAAGCTGAGCGGTGGAAATGCAGCCTTTGTCAAGGTTAGCATGGATGGTGCTCCTTACCTCCGTAAAGTAGATTTAAACATGTACAAAAGCTACCAGGACCTCTCTAATTCCCTAGCAAACATGTTCAGTTCCTTCAGTACTATAGGTATGATACTAATTTACTTTTTTTTTTTTTTTTTTTTTTTTTTAACAATGTGAAATTAAAATCTCTTGTTATCGCTAATTGATGAGTTAAGTAATTGTGGTTTGATATTGTATAGGAAATTGTGGATCCCAAGGAATGAAAGATTTCATGAATGAGAGCAAGCTCATAGATCTTCTTAATGGTACTGACTATGTGCCAACTTATGAAGATAAGGACGGTGACTGGATGCTTGTTGGTGATGTCCCATGGGAGTGAGTTCTTAGCATATTCATTCATTGCCCTCACCAAAACAATCTTATTAACAAGAAACAACAAAAATCGTCCCACAATAACTTGCTTTAATTATTTTAATTCAGGATGTTTGCTGAATCGTGCAAACGGATGCACATAATGAAAAGAACTGAGGCGACTGGACTGGGTTGGTAATGTCTAAATCTGCATATCTGTATATTAATCACTACCCTGTTATGAATTAAGCTACCCCTAAAGGGGGAAAAATTAAACTTGAGAAAAAATTATCAGTTGATTACCGTTCATCTGATCACGATATAATTTTGGAATGTCAGCACCAAGAACAATGGAGAAACGCAAGAACAGAAGCTAAAGTAGCCAGCAAACCAGAGCCTGCTCCTTCGATCTAGTGTGAAGAGGGAAGCAGAACATGCAGCAATATAATGCATATTTTATAAATTAATTATCGCGCGCAGATGGATTGAGCAGGTTGTTTGGGTTGTTTCTAAATTATTATGCATATGGTTTGTTATTTTATATATATATATATATATTTGTGAGTATTAATTATTGTGGACAGGAACAATAATTAACGTTTCTAATAAATTAATGTCTGGCGTGTTTAATTAGTGTTTATGGTTTGCTTATAAATTAATTAGTGTTTCTAATAATGTACGTACCTGTTTGCTGTTGTAATTAATTATTGTCTACTCCAATTCCTTCATCTAATGCACATATGTTCAGATTCTCTTATTGCTACAATTCTCTTATGGGCCAGACTTATTAGTGGTGATGTCCCATGACCTTGTTGGAAGAGGGAACAAGATCATGTGCATGTTTATGAAGCATTTACTCGCGCCATTTGTATGGGTTTCTTGATCTATTCTTTAAGATTTGACCGGAGACTGAAATTTTGAATCTTATATATCAGGCATGCATTTAACCACTAAGTATTATCCCAATAGGTTTCATGGTAATAACCATGTACTTCTAATTTTAACGTTAAATCAATAATTGAACAATTTTAAGTCAATCAAAAAGTCTGCAATTAAACATTTACTTCCTATCATATAATTTTTTTTTTGAGGAATGTATCATATAAAAAGTTAGAAAATTAGTGGAGTTCAACTGAAAGAAAGGGTGAACAGAATTCCCTTGTATGTTGAATGCGGTAATGATTAGAATTTTGTGATGTTGATTGTCGTTTGCTGGCAGAAGCAATATGGCATACATAATGCTCTACACTATTCTATTCTATTCTAAGAACGATTTATGGGCTCAGAGATCAGTTTTCGGATCTTGGATCTGGCATTGCTGAAATCCATGCATTTCCATTCATGGCAAATGCTGTTTTTTTTTTTTTTTTTTTAATGAACTTGCAAAAATAGCTACACTATTCTTGTTTATTCAATTGGGTACTAAGTTCCTCAATTTTATTTATCCACGTTAAATGTTCAAACTATTAGTAGTTCTTTGATCAATACATTTTTAACTGATTATTAGAGAGTGGAACAACGTGTTGTCAAACTTGGGTGATGAGATGAATTGATAAATTAATTGGGATCAGTCTTCCATCCATGAAGCACTGCATTCCCTTGTTCTAAATATAGGACCAAAGCGTAACTTACCTTTGTGCGGCCTTGTATTTGTTTCTGGCTACTGCCATAGAAAACTACAGGAGAGCAAGGAGCTAAGAACCAAGCTGCTCTATTTTTAATATCGTCTTTTCTCATCACTCTACAATCCCTCCTTTGTACCAAAAGACTTTGTCAACGACTGCTGCTTCTAGTCCTTCGTACACCACAATAACAGCACTGCTACATTTAAATAAACAAACACGCAAAAACTTCTCTCTTAACCATCATTAGATTTCAAAATATCAAAGCTTCAAAATTTTCAATTTTAATTAAACAAAACTTTTTTAATAAAAAGGAAATTAAAAATAGATAAATATAAAAAGATGAGGTGAACACAATTTAAGTGATAACATTTGTCTAACTAAACACCATCAGTAAATACGTGTCTTTAAACTGAAATCAAAATTTTCAATTTTAATTATACAAAACAATTTCTTTTAATAAAAAGGAAATTAAAAAATAGATAACTGCAGAAAGATGAGGTATACACAATTTAATTGATAACATTCGCCTAACTGAACACCATCAGTAAATACATGTGTCTTTAAAATGAAAGGTATTCACCCTTAAAGGACTGTGCATCATGTAACCGAGCGTTGAACATCGTTCGTAGAATTCACGAGCAGACAAATGTTCGGACAATGAAGAGTGATAACGCAGTATATACTTTTTCAGGTATCTCCAAATAATAAAGACAAATCCAACAAATACTATTTTTAGCATATTTGGAAAGTATCTAGAATGACTAAGATTATAAA
This sequence comes from Omphalea diandra, assembly GCA_949677035.1. Classification (NCBI taxonomy): domain Eukaryota; kingdom Viridiplantae; phylum Streptophyta; class Magnoliopsida; order Malpighiales; family Euphorbiaceae; genus Omphalea; species Omphalea diandra. The sequence continues at coordinate 15,259 of CATIWR010536885.1, forward strand.
TAATTATCTTCTTTAAATCAAAAGTACGTTTTGATAGAGTTTTACATTATTACTTACTGCACAAGCATTCTTTGAATCGCTATCATTCTCAAGTTCTTATTTCTTAAGATTCTTAAGTTTTCATAACTAATTTAAGCATTGGAGTGGTCGTGGAAAGCAAAGTCTGTTAAACTTACCGGTGTTCTTTCATATTCAAGTCATCATCCCACTTAAAGATCCAAAGCACCGTCAATCGATGTTGTCTGTGGGGAAAAAAAAACTTTTTTTTCTCACTATTTCAATACTTGTTTCTTGTAAAGTTTTCACCCTTGTGTTTCGATATCTATATTTCTCATAAAAATTAAACTTTTACCTTTGATCCAAAGTGAGTGATGGCCTAACACACAAGAAACAATCTCATCTTATACACCACACGAACCACCATTAATGATGCAGCCACTACTGTAAATGAGACATTAACATAATTCCAAGAGACCCTAGCAAGAACAATGCATGTTGCCATAAACAATTTTAATCAACAAATGGTCAAGACTTTCAGTGCAAATCTGGTAACTCTCAATAACATCCCAAAGAACACCCTGGACAACATAATAAGGACCCACAACCTCAGTTATTGGATCCCCAAGGTTCAAAAACTACGCAACAGGCGAACAAGAACGAAGCCACAATAAAGTCTGACAAGAAAGGAACCGAGACTATCGCTAACAATGAAGTTGACTCTTAAACAAAACACTTTAAAGCAAAATCAGGCTCTGTCAAAAGATACCTAGAAGTTTCACCTTTAGCATGGGAAATCATTGAAGAGAAGTTTCCACCCAAATAGAAACTTCCTATGCTACAAATGTATAATAGAACGAGAGATCCACATACACATTTGTCCACTTTCTGAACCACCATGCTACTCAATGATATTTTAGGTGTCATCCTCTATAAGGTTTTTCCAATTACACTTATTGATATAGTGCAAAGGTGATACCTTCAACAACCTTCTAGCTCTATTCATTCTTTTAAAGAATGAGAGAATTATTTTTTATCAAGGTTTGCCACTAACATTCCTCGCAAAAGGAAAATAATTTCTTTAAGGTCTTATAGGCAAAGAGAGGGTGAAACCCTCCTAGAATATGTTGATAGGTTTAATAAGGAAGTAATGGAAATTAAGACCATAAATGTGGAAATAATTATCGAGGCCATGAAAAGTGGAACCACATTCGGAAGACTAAAAGAAATGCTTCATACCAAGGCTATTAACTCTTACTCCAAATTGATCTCCATAACTCATAGATATATTGAACTAATAGAAGGAAAAAGAGATGAAAGGAAAAATAGAGAACGGTGGAGTCAGAAACGAGGTAAAAAAAAAAAGGAACATATAGCTCCACTTGTCGAATCCTGCAGAGTTACAACCCTCTCTCCACCAAAATGAAGAGCTGTGCAGACACAGTTCACACCATTAAACAACACCCGAGGTAATATTTTCATCTAAACTAAACAAAATGGTACTGACATATAATATTCTCTAAGATTGAACCTTGATTAAGCCTCCAAGAAGGACGAAACTTTATTTTGCAGATTCCATGAAGATCACGGGCACAACACTGAACAATGTTGGGACCTGAAGAAAAAAGTCGAAAGAATCATATAAACTAGAGCACTTAGAAAATTCGTTAAAGATAACAAGGGGAAGAGACCTAGAGAAGCAGGTCCAGAATAAAAAATAAAAGAATAACAGGCATGATCAATGTGTTCATGAAATGAGACTAGCCTAGCACATCAAATAGGAAATGCCTACGTTCAAAAATGTTCTTCGTCAGTATCGATCAAAACCTCCCAATAATCACGTTTGGCCTTGAAGACGAAGAACACATTGACACACACTCCCCCTCCCCAACAACGATGCCTTAGTTATGGAAAGAATCCTAAATGAATACCTTATTAAAAGACTATTAGTAGATGGGGGAAGCGCAGCTAATGCCATCATTGAATAGGCCTATAAGGAAATGGGAGGAACGATGTTTAACCTCAAAAGAATAGGGAAGTCGCTCGTAGGGTTAGGAGGAAAGCAGTTATGATCTATTGGAACTACCACCGTAACAATCAAAATGATAAGCGAACACTCTGAGTTGACATCAACAACTAAAACTTCATTTCATGTCATTGATAAAGAGTTTCCCTACAATGAAATTTTTGAAAGACCTTAACTCTTTGACATAGGAGCAGTAAATAGCATAAGACGTCTCACCATGAAAATATCAACACCTAAATGAGTAGTAACAGTGAGTAGGAACCAGAAGATGGCAAATGAATGCAACCATATAGCTCGACAACAAAGTGAAAAAGTGTCAAAGACTGAGCATGAGGAGCTCGAACAACAAGAGCGAACGCAACTAGTTGGTAAGTTAACTAAACTTAAGGTTTCAACTAACAAAATAATCAAATATGGTGCAGACATAAGTTAGCTAGCAATCAAACGACTAACCCATGTCATTTTGAAGAACATTGGAACATTCGCCTCCAAACTAGAGGAAATTCCAAAGATCCATTCTGCAATAGCTTGCCATAAGCTGAATTTGGATCCCAGAGCGAAACCTATCAAACAAAAGAAGAGGAGGTTCACTTTAAAAAGACAAAAAGCTATAAGAAAGGAAGTATCCAAACTTCAAAAATAGGTATTATTAGAGAAGTGAAATGCTTTGACTGGATGGGCAATGTTGATATGATTAAAAAATCAAATGGCAAATAGAGGATGTGTCGGGTTCACAAACTTGAAGAAGGCATTCTCGAAGGATAGCTACCCGCTACCAAACATCGACTAGCCTGTAGACTCAACTGCCTATTTTTTCAAGTACAACTATTTGGATACAACATAAGTATATCATTCAATACCTACAGATCCAGAAGATGAAGAGAAGATTGTCTTCGTTACCGATCAAGGAACTTATTGCTACATAAAGATGTCCTTCAGATTGAAGAATATAAGAGCAATTTGTCGAAGGCTCATCATGTTTAGAGACCAAATCGATAACAATGTAAAAATATACATAGATGATATTATTATTAAAATCAAAACAAATGAGTCCCACATAGATGATATGCAAAAAGTTTTCAATGTTTTAAGCAGGCATGACATGAAGTTAAACGTGAAAAAGTGCACCTTCAAGGTGAAAGAAAACAAATTCTTGAGGTTCATGATTTTAGAATTAGGCATTGAAGTGAACCCTAAGAAGATCCAAGCCATCCTTGACATGAGACCTTCACGAACCATCAATGAAGTTTAGAAGCTGAAAGGGAGGATTACTGCCTTAGGATGGTTCAAATCTTTAAATGGTCAAATGATTGTCAAACTTCATTTAAAGAACTCAAAATGTTCCTTACCTCCCCACCTTTTCTGAATAGACCTGAAGTAGGAGAAACACTTTATATGTATCTAACAGTAGGACAAGCAATGTTAGCCTTAGTTTTGGTTTGAGAAACAAATGGTGAACATATCATCTATTACACCAGTAGAGTCCTCCATAGGGCTAAAACAAGATATCCTAAATTATAAAAGATAGCCATGGCATTAGTGACTTCCGCAAGAAAGCAAAGACCATATTTTTAGGCACATACCATAATGGTTCAGACAGATCAACTGCTAAGGAAAAACCTATAACAACTGGATACTTTGAGGCAATTGGTGCATTGGGCCCTCCAACTCAGCGAACATGATATCAGCTATAAACCCCAAACGACATTAAAGGCCCAATGTTTAGCTGACTTTGTCATGGAGATGACAGGTGACAAATAGGCCACACCTTTACCAAAAGATGTGTGGACCTTGTACGTAGATGGAACATCAAATGAGCAAATAACAGGAGCAAGAGTCATCCTTCAAAGCCTTGGTAAACTTAAAATTGTATATACAATTACTCTAAAGTTCAATGCTACTAACAATATTGCAGAATATGGAGCCTAAATCATTGGGCTGAACTTAGCTCTTAAAGTAAAAATAGAAGAATTGCAGGTGTTCAGCGACTCCATGTTGATTGTTAATCAAATCACAAGAGTTTTTCAAACCAAAAATGATAACTTGGCAAAGAATTTGAAGAGATGCCAACACCTATTCAATAAACTCACGTGATAAAGAGGAACGTGGAATATTACTTGAATCTCAAGAGAAGAAAACGTGGAAACAAACAACATTGTCAAGGTAGTTACAGAGCAAGGAGGGACGTTTCAGAATCTCCCCTTATGGGAAGAATGGCTACAACCCATCATAGCTGAACATGAGATTTTCAGTGTAGTAGAGTTGGATAAATGGATAAAGCCAATCATCCAATATCTAGAGAAAGGAGAACTGCCAAAAGACTAAACATAAGTAATAAAGATATGGAAAAGATAAGCAAAATATTCATTTCAAGAGGGAACGTTATACCGAACATCAGCAAGCAAAATGTGTTTCAAAGGATGAGGGCAACTATGTTCTTAGAGAAATACACGAAGTAATTTATGGTGCTCACAAACGATCACTGGCTATAGCTAGTAAAGCCCTACTACAGGGGTTCTACTGGCTCACCATCAAGAAAGAAGCACAGAAGTTAGTGTAATCTTGTTAGAACTGCCAAAAACATGATAGAATCTTTAGAGCTCCAGCAGTTCAGCAGACCAGCATCACCAGTCCCTAGTCATTCGCCATATGGGGAATGGACATCCTTGGATCTTTCCCTCAAGTAATTGAACAAAGAAAATTCATTATTGTCACCATTAATTACTTCACCAAATGGATAGAGGCAGAAGCAGTTTCCATTATCATAGTAAAAAGGTAGAAAATTTCGTTTGGAAAGATGTTATTTGCAAGTTTGGCATTCCAAACATATTAATAGTAAACAACGACAAGCAATTAGATTATGACAGCTTCAAATAGTTTTATAAGAACCTTCACATCAACCTCAAATTCACCTCAGTGATCCATCCCCAAACAAATGGGCAAACATAAGTCACCAACAGGGCCATTGTCAATGGACTAAAGAAGAGACTCGATGAAGCTAAAGAAGAATGGCTCAAACAATTAACTAATGTTCTCTAGACATACCGAACAACCCCTCATCAACCTAGACTATGACATGGAAGTAGTAGTCCCATTAGAGATCGTAATGAATAACCTTAAAGTTTAATGCTTTGCTCCAGTTGCCAATGACAAAGGGATAAGATTACACATTGATCTGCTTGAAGAACGCAAAGAACAAACAGCCATTTGAACAATAGCCTACAAGTCAAAAATAGTTTCATATCACAATAAAAGAGTTTGCCAAAGATCTTTTAAGATAGGAAATCTTGTACTTAGGAAAGCTGAAAAAGGCAAAGGAGACTCTAGGGTAGGAAAGCTAGGAGCTAACTAGGAAGGACCATACCTAGTCCAAAATGTGACAGGAAATGAAGCCTACTAGTTAGCAACCATAGGGGGGACAATCGACCCTAAGATTTTGTGTAGACAATTTTCATAAATGTTATCAATAAAAGAGGTTATTTCAATACATACTGTCTACAAAGAATTCGACCCCATAAAAAGCTATATTATTGTTTTATCTTAACAAATGCCTAGGTTCGATTCACCCAAAAAACCATAAAATTTTGCTAAATATTAGGTTTGACAATCTTGAAGGCCATAAACAAAAGATATGGGTCCGACTCTCCCTTAAAAGCCATATTATTCTTTATCATAACAAATCCATAGGTTTGATTCACTCAAAAAATTATAAAATTTTACTAAATATAAGGTTCAGCCAACCTTAAAGGTCATTTATAGAAACATGGGTTCGACTCACCCTTAAGAGCCATAAAATTTTCACTACTTATAAAGTGCAATGCTCATAAAGAAGGATCGTCTAACTTGTGAATGATAAATAATTCTCATGTTTTCATTTTTTTCAAGGATAAAACATGAAGAGCATATGACAATTCTAAAAGCAAAAGCAAAGCTCCAAATTCCTAAGTATGAAATTTCAATTCTCCAGGAGTTATTGAAGCTTCATCCAAGGGAATATACCCTTCCAATATATGTTCAATCCACATAACGCCTGCAAAAAATTCATGGTTCTTTTACTTAGTCATTTTAAATTCCAAAGATATTACAAGGCAAAATTCATATTATTAGACCATTAATTTATTTAAAATGTTTTACTTGTTCAAATATATTTTTTCTTAAATAAAATTACAAAGAGAAAAATTAAGAACATAATATATTTATAATAAAAAAAATGATAATTACAATAGATTAAATATTACAAAATATAGCAAGGGAAAATTATTCTAAGAAAGGGGATCTACCACAACTGTTTGTCTCTCAGGGCATTCAGGTGGAGGGTCCTCGACACTTGATTTTTCCTTAGTAGCAAGAGAATCCTCCAAGTCCCATACTTCTTTAGGAGCCTCTAAAGCTGGGCGATGGAAGCTAGGGCAACATTGCTACCTTGAACACCCCCTATGGGAACGACAAGCAGAAGAGCAGGCTTCACCATCCTGAACAAGGATGCATTAAGTTTGCCACTTGAAACTGATGCCTCCCCAAGTCCTGGAACCATCATTACTGTCACCATATGTGATTTTTTGTTTAGTTGAAATTTAATGGTAGGATACGAAGCATCAAAGACTGATTTCCCACCATTATCTCTTTTCACATGAGCAGCACAAACTTCATAAATTTTGCTAAGTCTATACGCTTCAACTTCAAAAGATCCAACCCTAGTTGATCTTACTTTAGGACCCTTTTCACAGTTTGTGCATAGGCCATTAAGACTAAGGAAAGTAGGGATGATGTCTCCACCTCCCTTGCTTTGCCCACAATAACAGTATCCTTCACACAGTTGAGCAAATCTCGGATAGCAGAACAGGCGATCTTCAGCTAGCTATCCTTTTTTGCCAATTGTTCCTCCTTTTGCTTCATCTCTCCTTCTTTCAGAGTTAAGGGTTTCTCCAGCTTTGACACCTTAAGTTTCTCACCCTTCACCTTTTTACAATCTTCACCTCTTTGTAATAGGTGAGGCGAAGCTTAGCCACCTCTGACTTGTGCTATTCCAAGAGCTCTATTATTCTAGAATGAGCCACATGTTTGGAAAAATAATGTCAGATACAAACACAAATAAAACCAGAGACAAAGAGAACAAAAGGTAATGAACACTTACAGCAGAGAACTCTTTGACGGTTCGCCTCCTTCTCTAGTTCTCCTTAAGCACCTGTAAGCCCTGAAGTAGATACATAGTGTCAGTGTGCTCAAGGTCAGCAGAAGGAATGGCCAAACATTCTTGATGATCGGGCTACAAATCGACAAAGTCCAAAATTTTGGACAGTGTCATTAAGGTTGGTCTCCAACCACTTCTTGGGGTTCAGACACTCCTCCCCTAAGGCCTGTAGGTTCTCTATCTTTTCTTGACCACCCTGCTCGTCCTCAGAGTTGCTTTCCTCCACGATAAAAGGGGTTCTTCCTCTTTTTCTCTTTCTTGCCTCTCTCCACAACTTTCGCTTTCCTTTTATTTTTGGAAGGGGCAGAAGGAGGAGTCTTCTTGACAGGTGCAGGAGTAGGAGGTTCACGAATTACAACCGTTGTTTGCTTCAGCCTAGGAGCTGGGATGTTGTCCATGACAAGTTCGCCTTCAATGCTTAAAGGAAGAGCGTCCAAAACGTCCTCTTCAACATCAAGGTCTACCCAAATGATCTTTAAAAACTCCATCTCACCTACATCACAAAATATTTAGTAGATATTAGAAAAGTATAAAAGTGCAAAAGCAAAAGTTATAGACTTTCAGTCTTATTCTTCTTAAAGTTTGGTCTAGGGGATTCTGCTTCCTCTTTGGACCAATCCCCACCTTCCAGCATCCCAGCAGGAAACTCAACAGTTTTGCTACGATTCTAAACGAATCGGTGAACATATTTCTTCCAAAAGGGCTGAAACTTGAAACATTCGCCAATGATCAAGGATAGCAAATTCCCATCATTTTCATCTATTAAAAAGAGAGCGATGGAAGGTATATCGACAAATTTTCAAGGGAGGTTTATTAAATCAAAGGAATGGTAAACGAAAAAAATTATGTCTAACTAGTCCTTTAGAAAAAAAAGGAAGATACTCCCTGCTTTAGCAATCAAAGTAAGAGAGGGTTTATTACTTTTCCAAGTCACACTGTATAGGTACTGGATATGGGCAATAGTAAGATGAAGGCCCTTTACCTGACATATGTCAATCAAATTGCTCAAAATTCTAATTGCGTTCGAGTGAAGTTAGGTTAGTGGAATTGAATAAGAAACGAGGAAACTAATAAGGCAAGGTGAAGAGGAAAACGAAGCTCTGCCTCCATTTGTTACCTATACACAACCATAGTTTTTGCATTGGTATGGTTAGGAACCCTATATTTAGTCGAACAACATGAAAATTGATACCTATCAGGTATCTGATATAGGGATAAAAAAAAATGTTTTGAATCCTTAACTTTAATGGAACTTTAATACTTCATAAGCTTGTTCAATGCTTACTTGATAGTTTCACCCATAACTCCCACAAATAGAAGAAAGAAATATGCAATCAGAAAAGAAGTAACACTAGAGTACTTGAGGCAGAAGATAGTCGCGAGAATGGCAGAAGAACTAAGAAAAAAGATGAAAGCAAGAGAAATTAGCAGAAAAATTCAAAATGCAACAAAAATGAGAGGAAAAATCGACAACACTTTATATAGAGGATGAAAATACCTCAACAGTTATGCCCCAATAAATGCAAAAACCTAATGAACACTCTAGGATTCTCAATCGACACGAACACAACAGCTGAAAGGACAAAAGAAATGGTAGTGCTTAAAATGAGAGCAGGCTACTTTAAGCATTACTAGGGCAGACTCAACGTCCCAACTGAAAGGACTATCTAATATGAATGATAGAAAATAGGACCTTTCAGGGGTCTAGTGATAGCATTCGCCTAACTGAACACTATCAGTAAAGACACATGTCCTCAAAATGAAAGTTATTCGCCTTTGAAGGATTATGCATGGTGTAGTTAAACATTAAACAACATTTAGAGAATTCACTAGTAGATAAGAAGTATGACAAGCGATCAATGAAAAGTGGTAAAACCCGCAACATTCGACCAGCGAAAGTTTGTTACACATTTTTCGAGTATCTCGGAATAATAATGACAAACCCAACAGATACTATTTTTGGTATATCTGGTAAGCATCCAAAAAGACTAAGATTATAAATAATTATCTTATTTACACCAAAGGTACATTTTGCTATGATTTTACATTATTACTTACTACTTAAGTATTTTTTGAATCTCTCTCATTTTCAAGTTCTTATTTCTCAAGTTTCTTAAACTTTCATAGCTAATTTAAGTATCGAAGTGATTGTGGAAAACACAGTCCCCTAAACTTACTAGTGTTTTTTCATATTCAAGTCATCATCCCATTTGAAAATCGAACGCACCATCACTAATTATACAAAAACCAATTTCTTTTTAGGTTATAATGTTGTAGAGCTTTTACTACTCTTCTTCATCTATCTTGAATTAAAAATATATCATTCCAAATCAACTAGGGCTCTTAAAGACAATATTTCAGTTCTTTTCTCTAACTTGTCTTGACTAAATGTCTTATATTGATAGATTAATCATGAAACCATGAAAAGCTTATAATCTTAAAGGAAAAAAATGAAGCAAATACAGTTAGCCATATTGGGATCCAATATTCAGGCCCTTCATAGCAGATCTCTCAAGGCGCACCCTTCTTGGTATTCTTTTGAGACTGTCAAGATTATTATTGAGACACTCGAGTTAAACGATATTATAGCTGGATCAACCATTTCTTTTTATCTCTTTGTTTGCTTTTGGATCTAAATCTAAAAATAAAGAAGGAAAAGATAGGGGTGATGATAGAATAAGAGATGGTAGTCGTAATAGTAGTGATGACTTTGTTAGTGTTGATGGGAGGGCAAATGGGATTTATAAAAGAGAAGTAGATTTGCAATATTCTTTTTTTCCTTTCAAATTTGTTATTTTTGAAATAGTTAATATATAAGCCAAATTTTCCTTAGTATCAGTTTGACAAGACTATTAAAAAATTATTAATCCAAGAAATAATAATAGTTTGAAACTTTAATATAGACATAAAAATTGAAGAGCTTAATAACAGATCTGATGATCATTCAAAGTCTCCGAATACATTTAGCCAAATTCAAGACAGAGATTATCAAGAGTTTCATTTATAAATAGCAATGGACACATGTTTATGCACAAAAATACAATAAATATTCAAAATCGAGCTTGCTAGGCAAACACACAAATCCTAAGTCGCTTTGTGAAATCGTGAATCACAAGTTATAAAAATTATACTGGTAACAACTCTTGAATAAGAGAAGTTATGATTTTTTTTTTTTAAAAAAAAAAAAAATCACAAGCAACCACATGCATCATAAAATTTAACTATGACCTCCTTGGATTATGTCATATTATATATATTAACATTGATTCAAAAAGAATGTTATTTTGAATTTAACAATGAAAATTGAATAAATAATGTCATCGTACTGGTGACATTTTTTTTTCCGAGTAAAGGCTTGAACATTATCAGCAACATGGAATTTAGAGTCCTGAAAACTTATAAAGACGTTGAGTAATGGCAAGAAGAATTTTAGGTGCATAAAAGATCTTCAAAATAAGACGTCAAAACATCAGGATCAAAAGAATAATGAACAAGTTGTCTGTCAAACAATCATGAAACTACACCATCACTTCACTTTCCTTCACGAGAGAGAGAGAGAGAGAGAGAGAGAATATTTTGATTTAAAGCAAACAAACATATTCAACTGACCTCATACTTATTTCTCCACCATGACCGCAAGTTGAATGATTTTAGAAATCAATAGACCTGATTACTAAGTTTGCATTTTTCTTTGACTTGATTATAAGCTCCGGATTGGGCCTGTCATTATAATGTATAATGAATTTAGTGTCATATCAACTATCATCCTCTCAAGAAACCTGGAGAACTGATAAAGTTTAACCAACCACTAAACAAGTTTGAGGCTCACAACAAAAGCAAAGCTCACCCGCCATTTAGCAACATCAGGAGGCTTTCCTGCAACATGACATGATATTAGAATTAGAATCTCAGTTGTAATTCTCTTCATTGCCCTTGTAAAGAAAACAATAGGTTAAAAATAAAGAACAATCAAATACCTGCTGAAATATGTCTCTTCAAAACTCGTTGCATTGCCTTGTCAATGTCCATATCAATAAACCTTCGAGCAAAAAGACAACATAAATCCTATCACTCAAAACTGTAACCACATAAAAAAATAAAAAATGTTCTCAAAACAAAAGAAAGATGTTTGAGAAGGCTGTGTACATGTTGAAGATGGAGAAACAGTTGACCTACATCTCTAAACAGAATTCCAAATGAAGAAGTCGGGTTAGCAGTTGCAAAGTGCTGCAAGTTATTATCTGTTGTGAGCATTTTAAATACCAAGGATGGTCAACTTTGGATTTCTTGATCAGAAAAGCAAATAACAAATTAAGAAATCATGATTGCAGGACAAACTAGTCATGCAATACAAGCTTGCAATGATAATATTAACTAAAACTGGACAAAAGAGTTGCAAGAAATGATGGCTACAGTTTGGTTTGGGATCAGAAGGGTTGCAAGCAATGGCCTGGCAAGGCCAACATGAGATGACAATGAATAATTTTCAGCATCATATATCTGGTCTTTACCTAAGTAGATAAGAACAATTTTTTTTTTTTTTTACCATTTCTTATCAAACATAGATGACATATCTTTCCAAGCCCTTTCTTCCAACAACAGATGATTTCCTTCAACTATAACCACTTTATGCCTGCAAAGAGCCAAAAATATGAGCTTCGTTGAGTATATCTTTCATCTTCATTGCTCTGGATTTTTTATGTTATAATTGCATTTAAAATGTCAAACAGATTTCATCCACATTGCATCACAATGCCATGAGAGCTTGCAATGTTCACACAATTCACTTCTATGACGTAATTAATATATTGTATTAATGAGGCAATTAAGGTCATAATAATAAAGTCACTCCTTTCAAACTTTCATAGCCCGTTGGGCTTCCCCATCTATTTCAGGCAAGTGTCGTATTTCCAATTTTAAGAAGTTTCCCATATTGGATATGTGTGCTTGACACCTGTGTAATATCAATGCATCAGCTATAAATTTCTAATAACACCCTTCAGAAGCCATAAAAGCATCTGTGAGTGGCCTAATTTACCCAAGTTCTGCATTAACAAGATTATGCTCATCAATGTGAAAGAAGTTGATTACTTACTTAAGGCTCACAACGATATCTTCTTCAACAGGATCTCCAACAGCATGATCAAATGATGGTGCATAAACTGATCCCTGAAATTTTTGTTGCTAATTAGAAGAAAAAAAAAAAAACTAGAACTGCATTAGCAACATACTAACATTCAAGTAAACATTGCTAACCACTTAGATAGCATTCTGTGACAACCATCTCAAGAAAAACCAAAAAAAAAAAAAAAAGAACTTCATAAGTTAACAACAATAATGGCCACTCACTTCATTCCTCATTTTCTTTAGGCATTCAAATAGTAGAGCTGGAGCAAATGTCCAGGGAGCTAAATTACCAACAGAACAATCAACACTTCAATGATAATAATATCTTCAGCTGGGATATATTTATTATTGGAGCTCACCTCCCCTTCTTGCATGGGCTTCCTCTGGATTCTAAAACACAAAAACATCAATTAGCGGTGTAAAACACCAAAAGAAGGTTCCAACAATTAAAGTGAATAAATAAAGAGCAAGCTTAACCTCCATTGCATCAAGCCGGGAGCGATATAGATGGAAGCCATCCATGGGAAGAACTGCAGCAACATCAAGAGACTTAACTTGAGAATCAAATGAAGAAGCTTTTTGGGGCCATAACTTATTTACATGCCGTACTACTTCAGAAGCTACAGTGCTCTTTCCAGCACCAGGAGGACCAGCCAAGCGTACAATATGCCTGCACATATTTTAGGCAAAAAAAAAAAAAAAATTCCTGTACAGAATTGTAGATTTCTACAATATTGAGAACAGTTAAGTTCATTATAGGAATGGCATTGAAATGGGGTAATGATTCTCCTCCCCAGCATTGGAGATTAGGAAGCAGCATGGAGGGGAAAAACATACCCATTTAAACATATTTTTTATGATTTCCAACTTGTAAATTGATATGTAAAGAAAAGAATAAGTTCTAATGAAAAATCGCATATTTTAAAGATAAACAAGTGTTTATGTATTTAGGGATCAAGACTACAATACGCCACAGAACACATGCACTCAAAACTGGAATAAAATAAAGGCAAAATAGCTTAATCCGTCACTGCCCCACTACATTTGGGGTGAGAAAGATTCTCCATCGGGTTCAAAGCAAGGTGGCTAAAACCCAATGGATAGGGTGCATCTCCTGCTCTTTATAGAAATGCCAACGAAACAAAAAAAAGAACTATTTACATAAGCTATGATGCTAATACTTATTATTTCCTGAGTACTATATAGAGATGGATGAAAACCACAATCAAATCAAGCATAAAATTTCCACATGTCAAATTCTTATTCGAAGATTCATTTAGGCACCCCAGCATCAAGATTGAACCAAACCAATATGCATGAATTCTAACCGATACATATAAAATGTCATTTAGGCAGAGCTTATATTTGGAAGCTCTACTTCCTCTTATTTTGTCCCAGCTATAACTATTTCAAATAAAAAATGCAGGCAGCAAATTCGAGAAAGAAATTTAGGCTCATTTTGATTTTGAGTTTGCAACTGCATTTGACTTATTTTTACTTTTTTTTTTATTGCATCAGCATCTTGTTTTTCCAAAATCATAGTTACCAAGTTCCAAATGTAATAAATGCAATCCAGCAGAATCGCAATCCCAGATGAACACTTAGATGATTTTATTCGTGCGTTTGTGTCATATGCATGTGGACATAGAGAAAAAAGAGGCGGAAGGGGTGTAGGGTGCTGTAGTACCAAGAACAACAATCAAAAACTCAAAAAAATATAACACAAAAAGCTAATGTAGGTGTCAAGCTTTCCAAGTCAAATTCTAAAGATTGCATTATCAATAACCTACAAAAATATCTAGTTGTGTAGCTATTTATAGAGTTTTAAGTAATCCTACTGCTACTAGAATTATAAATCCCAGCTGGAAAAATTCTAAGTGCTAAATTGGACAGTAATATAACTTTCAACTACTACTAATCATAATAAGTTCTTAAATAACACTAACCTCTAATCTTCCTAATTAGAAAATTCACAATAAAATATAAAGTAAACTCAAATTTAAATAATTTCAAAATTTTATTTTCCCTGTGTGTATTTCGGGAAGCACATAAATTCTACATTCAAGAGTCTATAACTCACTTAAAATTAGGATCTGATGCCACCGCTGCAGTAGGGAGAAGGAGTTCAGCCAAGCATCATATATCGCATCCATAGAACTGCAAGACATTAAAAGAAACAGTAATTATTATGAAGCAGATAGATAATTAATCACACACATAAGCCAAATGATTTATGTTTGAGGTCAGTTGTAATCAAGAAAATTAACATTATCCATGAAAGCCAAAAATTTCCTTGGAAAACATACAATCAAATCTTTATCGTCCACAGCTTTTTTTCTCTCAATAAAAAGGATAGATAATCAGGAATATTGGACTGTAGTTGTCAATGTCATAGCAATATAGCACATATCCAAGATTTCATGCAACTTTAAATTCCAATGCCACAATAGGGAGGGAAAAAAAAAAAAGTTTTGTTCTCAAATAATTACACATACAATCCAAGGTCGCATCAGCATTTTTATTTTATTTGCATTTAGTATGCTACTTTTTGCCCTTTTAAACAAGAATCTATTCTTGAAACAAAATTCCATTAGGTTTGACAGCAGAATGTGAAAAGAAACAAGGAAATCCATCAAATTAAGAACACAATAAATTCATGTATACTGTACCACAGACATACAACAAAATCCAATATCCTGTCACACCATAAACGAGCTTGCTAACTATAATTTGTGCAATTCACAATGCATCTTTCATCCTCAAATTTACTTAGGTAAAAGTACATTTTCAAACTTGAGAAAAAGCCATCTTATAATCAATGGGTAAGAGTTCCTAACATAGGCAAAAGCCATGTCACCACCATTGAACAAGAGACATCATAGCATTACTATAGCTCCTCTATTATTGAATCCATATGATAACCCCATTTTCAATAAGGAAATCGTTTTCTTTTGTTTACCGAGTTTAATCCCAGATAGAATATCTTCAAAACAGAAAGATTATTCCAAATAGGTTGTCAACATAAACTAGGAATTTGAGACATCACTTGTCACATTGACACTGGCCAGTTGGAAAGCCATAACAGTTAAGCAATAATCCACCAAACTGATCTAAGCATGTATGAAGAGATAAATGTTGCAGTAAGTACCATCAAATTAATAGTTACAAGATGATTTTCAGTTGACAATCTATCAAATGTACTATGGCTTGCATCAAGACATCCTCTAAAAAGGTAGGCAGTTAACCTCGCTACCCAATCATATGCTACACATCTAAATGTACAACAATGTTGGCGGACACATCATGTTGTTCTTGCTACTTCAAATGTTTTCCTTTTTCTTTCATCACTTTCAATTGAAACTTGCATTGAAATTTTACATCAATTCATGCCACAAAAAATATGAATAGATTGCATATAAACAATGTGAAGAAACATACAAATCAAAGAATAAGAGAAAATGTTTAGATTTCATTTGGATAGGTATGGCATTTGAAAAACATGTGGTTTGGAATTTTTCTTCCAATTGAAAAACCATAAACACCAACATCAACATTGAAATGTGAAAATCACATAATGGGCTCAAACTTGCGCATAAGAAATATATGTGCAATGAGGCATGATACTAGAAAATACATGTGATTTTGACCATAATTGAGCATACCTGGCATCTATATGGGAATTTCTCTCTTCAGACTGCATAAAACCTGACACCATAAATACCAAACAACAAATTCGCTTTGCGAGGGAGGAAAAAACACAAAAAGCTAACCAATAAGGTTTTTTCTTCTTTTTTTCCCCTTCAAAAGGCGCAACACTAGAAATTGAGAACAAGTTAAAATAATCGCCTTTGTAGAGTTTTTCCTGTGAACTAGAGGTCCAGCTTGCCTCAGAAAAAGGCTGTGAAAAATGCATGACAAACTTTGATCCCGTAAAGGAAGTGTAATAGCCCATTTAATCAGCGGACACTCTGCAAATTTACAACACAAAGCAAAAGCACAAACAGATGAAAAATGACCAGAACAAAACTTCAAATAAAATTAAACAATCAACCAAAAGGATCGATTTTAGAAAACATGATATAATGAATAATAATCGAGTTTGATCGCAAAGCAATAAAAAAACTTTAATGTTTGGCTGGGTATTTATAATGAAAGAAAAGAATTATTAATGGAATTAAATAAATTGGTTTAATTTAGAAAAAAAATGTTAAATTATATTTATATTTGGAATGGTACGAATAGAAAGTAATAGCTTGAAATTAATTTTATTGTTTGTACTAGAATAGAATGAAAAATTAACTTAAAATTGATAAAAATACATTTTATACATACAAATATAATTTTTTTTATTTTTTTATTTATCAAATATTTAATATTAAAATAGAAATTTATTGTTATTATTCAAAAATTATATTTTATTTTTATTCACAAAAAATATGAATAATTAATTTTTTATAATTTTTATGTCGTGGATTCAAGAAAAAAGATAAAATATTCTTAAATTAAAGATAAATATGTAATTTAAGTATATAAATTTTTCAAATTCATGCAAACACTAATGTAGGGTGTTTGCATGGTTTGGAAGAGTTTGGGAGGTTTACCAAATTATTCTATTTCATTTCATTTTCTCCGATCCAAATATAAAATTTTTTTTCTAAACCAATCCAATTCATTCAATTCCATTATAAACACTCAGTTACAATCCAATCCATTTTAATAACTCTTGCATGACGCAGCGCCAAGACAGAGATACAGAGAGACCTGTGGAAGAAGAAGGCAGATACGTTGTTGAGGTAAGCAAGAGCGAAGAGACTTCCATTGTCGAATCAAAACAAGCACAGAGAACCAGAAACAAAGACATGAGAGGGTGATGATGAACGGGTACGAGCGGAAATCTGCCGATTCTTGCTCAACGGCGAATCCACGCCAGATGATGGCACGTATATTTGCTGTCAGATGTAACCAGTTATTGGAACTTACCGTAAATCGAATATTTGAAAAACAAAAAATTCTGATAATGAATGAAAATGAAAAATATTTGTCTGAATTAAATCGATTTTTGATAAATATATTCTAATATTTAAAATTAATAGACCAATTTAGTTCAATTTAAATATTTTAAATCTTTTTTAAAAAATTAAATTTAAAAAAATAGAGTTTATATATATATATATTTTTTCGATAAATTTATTTCATTATTCAAAATTAATAGATCAATTTGGTTCAATTTAAGTGTTCATATATTTTAGTTCTTTTTAAAAAAAATTAAATTGAAAGAAATAGAGTTCTTTTATATATATATATATAACGGTTCAAATGGCACGGATCAGCTCATCTATTTGGATCGGATGAACATTAATAATCGATATCGTCCTGAATTATTATTTCAATCTAGCTCAGTTCAATTATTTTTCGAGATATTTTTAATTTTTTAATTTTAAATATTTTCAATTTAGTTTGATATATCTAAGA
The DNA here is from genome assembly GCA_949677035.1 of Omphalea diandra. Taxonomy (NCBI): domain Eukaryota; kingdom Viridiplantae; phylum Streptophyta; class Magnoliopsida; order Malpighiales; family Euphorbiaceae; genus Omphalea; species Omphalea diandra. The sequence goes on from CATIWR010536885.1 coordinate 33,072, forward strand.
TCCAAGATCAATCCCACTTGTTGTGATCATAAATTTTTATTATAACTTTAATTTGAATTTACAGTATATTAAAATTTCATATATTAATTAACTATAAAATATTTTTCACTAAAAAGTAAATTGTTAATATATAAAATTCATATAATATTAAAATTATTATTTTAAGTTAAATTATTTTAAATTAAAAAGTAATTTTTTAATTTAAATTGATGTTAAATTATTTTATTTTATATTTAATAAAAATAAAATAACTATTTGATATATAACAAAAAACTTATATAACTTAATTTTTCTATCATTTTAATATTGATAGATATCTAATAGGAATAATATCTAAAAAAAATTAAGCATATATTTAATTGATTAGGTCTTACTCATCATTTAATTGAATTATAAATTCAATTTGAAGAAGACAATACAACCTCCCTCACTTACACTATCTCACTTGATTTTTATCTAAATTTTAAAAATATGTATATTTTTATAAATAAATGATTCTGCTAGGACTTAGAAAATAAAAAAGACATAGGAGCGGAATTCAACCTTATGCCAAACAATATTTTAAAAATCAAACTGAATTACAGAATCAAATTGATAAAATTGATAATCAAATCAGTAATTAGTTTTATTTGATTCATACTAGTTTTTAACATTATTTTTTTGTTTTTAATTATTATATTATAATTTTATATATTAATTAACTGTAAAAAAAATTTTACTTAAAAAGTGAATTTTTAATATAGGAAATTCATATTACATTAAAATTATTATTTTAAGTTAAATTATTTAAATTAAAAACAATTGTAAAATTTGAATTATTGTTTTAATTATTTTATTATATAATCGTTTGATATATAATGAAACTTTATATAACATAATTTTTTTTATATATTTTAATATCGATTGACATCTAGTAGGGATAAGATCTTAAAAAAAATTAAATATATATCTACTTGATTAGGTCTTACCTTACACAATTTAATAGAATTAGAAATTGACTTCAAAGAATGCAATACAACCTCTCTCACTTACATTTAATTCACTTGATTTTAGTCTAAATTTTAAAAATACATATATTTCTATATAATTGACTTCAAATAATGCAGCCTCTCTCGCTTACATTTAATTCACTTGATTTTTGTCTAAATTTTAAAAATACATATATTTCTATATATAAATGATAAATCAAATGGTACGAAATTGAGAACCTTAAATTTATTCGATGATGACTCGTAGAATAAGAAAGATGTGAGAGGAAGTTTAACTTTGTGCTAGATGTCCAATATAATGATTAAATAAGATTAATTCTTGATTATAAGTGTAAATATATAAGATGGACTAAATAAATAAGCAATCATAGGGGAGATTAATACTTGATGATAACCGATTAGGAGTTCTTTATATCAACAGTCATGAGAGAGAGTCTTGTTAATAAGAAAAGTGATGGCTATCATTATTGAAATTAATGGTAAATTATATTATGGATTATGTCCATAGTACTTTTATGTGCTTTCAAAGAAACGGTGTGTTTTAAGTAGTATTTGGGAGAGAGGTATAAGATTGCTATTAAACGAACATTAACGAGGTTTAGAGTTGAGTTTCGTTTTTTGTTGTGATTATCTCATCTATGATTCTGATTTTGCTTATTCATGAGCTCGTTTTTTTTTTTTTTGGATGTTCGATTTATTTGTTGATTCTTGTTGTTCGATTTTGGTTATTTTTGAGAGTTTTTTTATGAAGTTTAGAAGAATGCAATTTGTGGATTCTTTTTTAAACTTTAGATTTTAGTAATTTCAATTATAAATTTTTTATTTGTTTTTGTTTTTTAGATTTTTAGTTAGATTTTTTATAATTTTTTCTATTTTTGTGTGTTTGATTCTTTTTTTTTTTTTTAGTTTTTCTTTTGTGTTTGTTTGTTTGTTTAGTTGTAATGTACAAGTTCATTCGTTTATGTACATAGATTCATTAGTTAAAACTGACAGGTTCATTATCAGTAAATTATAGATTCATCTATATAAATTGTAGATTTACTATCGGTAAACTGTAAATTCATTTGATATAATTTTTAGATTCATTATCACTAAACTGTAGGTTCATTTGTATAAACTATAAGTTTATTATCAATAAACTGTAAATTCATGTTATAAATTATAAGTTAATTTGTTATAATTGTAAGTTTATAATCAATAAACTGTATATTCATTAAATTATACGTTCATTTCTAAAAACTATAGATTTGTTTTCAAAATTGGTGATAACGACGTTAACATCGTATTTTAAAAGCACAAAATTTTTTTTGTTTTTCAGGTGTGATAGCTCATGGTCTATATTGTTTTATGAAAAAGAGTTCATGATATAAGAATTTAAAATTAATAAATGAGTTGTGAATCAATATGGATAAGTGAAAGAGCCGGATATAAAGAATCACGGGCAGAGCTAATTTGTTACGGTGTATTAAGACTGGACGTGCCTTTGACAAATTGAGCTTCGCCTATGTTAGTTATGTGTGATGGCTACTATTGTTGAAATGAATCAACATGGATAAAATACTAGTTAGGTAACATCATGTCTCTGCATAAATTATATCATGAATTTTGGTTCATATTACTTTATGAACTCATATTTATATATGTATTAGTCTTAATTGCATGTATATTGATACTGAAATATATATATATTAATATTGAACTGTGTTTATATTAAAATGCATGTATATCAATTTTTAATTACATATACATTAATTTTTATTTATATATACATTTAGATTCATAATGCAACATAAATTTAGACATATGATATACGAATTGTATATTACGAGTCTATTTACATCTCAGTCTGAGAAGTTATAAAGAAGTGGATGTGACTCGAGAAGAACGCGCAAAAAACTATGGTCATAAAGAAAGCAAAAGAGCAAACTAAGAGATGTTATTAGCATGCAGGAAAATTTAAAATTCAAAATTATACTTTCTAATCACCTAAATACGACACACTCTAATCTTGACTTAGTCAGTTATGTATATGACCAAAGAACTTTGGATTTTTAGTTGAACTCTCCCCACCCCATTGTAATATGATTAAAAAAAATCACTTAATCATGACATGGCAAAAAACCAGTGTCAAGCAATTGCGGCTGTTGAGAAACATACAATATTGTAATAACAAAATAATATTATGATGTACCCCAAAAAATATGAAGACTTCAAAGTCCAACTAATCCCATACATTACTAATTCAATAACTAGAAGACAATTCATGGCCAACTTGAAGAGCTTGGTTTTCTATAAACTGGACCGGAATTTAGGACAGCTTGAAGAAACTACATTGAAACATGAATTTCTTATTCGGTAAATGAATAGCTGTAAGGACTCACAAAGACATGCATAGGCTTTCACAGCATTGTTTTCTCTGTAAAATTAAACAATTTTATAGGCGATTCTACAAGGCAGTTGACTCCAACTGCCATTTTGAACAATTACAGACCACTTTGATTTGCACTTAGCGCACAACCCAAGGGAAATTGATGACAAGCACGAGATCGCGCCATGTGTACAGTAAGAATGTTAATTAGTAATAGACGCATTCTCAGTCCAGAAGCACATTGCAAGCACGAGCCCCAACCCTTCTTCGCTTTTTATCATCATCAAGTGCCTGTAAAGTAGAAAAATTTATGAGATAGAAGTTAATGCAAGTGTACTGTGGCAAATATGTTTTAGCATTTATTATCTCTTCCAAATAAATGTTGGTATTAATATATTCAACCATAGTGCTGACTTGGTGGGAGGATGAGAAGATAGAGGTGTCAGCTTACCGGATGACTCAGAAAATGAGGCACCCGAACTCTCTTTGATCCATCAGCTAGACGTTTACTTGGGAAATGGTTGTCCACGATACCCAAATTACTGACCTGCAAACATGTCCAACAATTCCGAAGAGTGAGAATTGACACCTTGTTGATTGCATACTGCATCCAAACCATAAGCGTACAAAAACAATAAAGAAAAGAGCTGAGGGCGTTGAACTTTTATTATAGCATTTAGACAATCTAATGTCTCCGCACGAGCTGTTTTGTACACGGTAATGTAAGATAGAAAGGTGAATATGCTTCCATAAACACAGACCTAATGATAAACATTTCAGCAAGCACTAGAAGAGTGCCAACTGGAAATTTGTTTCCTCCCAGTCCCTCCTAAAGCAACTTCCTACTATGCAATGACAATAAGAGTAATGATCTTTACGGATCCATTTCAAGAATGTTTTACAATTATTAAATGAAAACTTTTCCTAACGAAGTGTAAAGTGAATTGCCACTTAAAAAAAAATACTAGGATTTAGAATTATGTTTGAAATGTTGCATGCCAAGTGATCAGACAGACGCACATGCACACCTTGCATTTTCACTAAAGCAATCCACAACTAGAAAAAGAAATCATATAGGTCAGAGTCTGGCAGTTCACAAAATTCAGCTTTAAGAAAAAATTGCCCTATTGCATATGAACTAAAACCAATCCATCATGTTGCACCATGTAGATTGAACAAGATTTCAATTTATGTTCCCAAGATGATTACTTTTATCAGGTAACATGGACAAACTGTGCACATCAATTGGTCATAAGCTATGAAAATCAGCAACCACAAGTATCACACAAATATAACAAGTTTGAAATCTGAGCAACTATTTACCTGGCTTTGAATGGTTCCAATCAGCAGTTTTTGACATCCTGAGGCATGCACATTTTCTAAACTGGGGCACTGAAGGAGCAACCTCTCTGTTGATATAAGTAGAGTTACCAATTAACATAAAAAAAAACAAAAATTTAGTCTAGTAATTGAACATTTTATCAGCTGAAAATGAGCACAAAGCATTGTACCTGGATGTAAGTTTCTACAAGAGTTCAGATTTAGATCACTGAGTTCTGGGCAATTTAAGTACAGAGCCTGCATTGTTAAGCTTACAATTCAGAAGAAAAAGAAAAGAAAACCACTGCTAACATAATAACAATTTTCAGAGAACAGATGCCTTACATCTAACCCAGAACAACCCCATAAGCTCAGTTTTTTCAACCGACTGTGTTTTACAATGAGTTTCTGGTATATGAGGTGCAGTTTGTTCTGAAATGTTGTCTGTAATTCACCATCTCCACTTTCATCAGAGGTTGGAGCCTCAGAACTTGGATCACAAATGGTCATTCCACAGTCCATGAGTTCAAGAAGAGGCAATTGAGCTGTAGCAAATTGAATTCCACCTGAGAGATGCAAACAATAGAATAATTAAGAGATAATCATATAAAATCGCAGTCGATATATTTGTAGATATTGGACATGGAGCATACTTGAAGTTATGTTTGGACAAAGAGCAAGGAGGAGTCCAGACAATGTTCCAGGGAACACATTGCATATCATACCAATGCCACCATCACTGATGCTAGACCTGAACACAAACTGCAACATAAAAAATGCAATCTTGAAACAAACTGATTTTCAAACATCAGTGAAGGTTGGCCCAATACATACCCACTTAAATCAAGCAATTCTAACTTTGAAAAGCTTGAAGTTATGGCAGCAACAGATGCATCAGTGATTTCAGTTCCAAGAACAAGAGAAAGCATTCGCAGGCCCCTGATACCATGGAGCAGCCAAACAATCATTATCACATGCACTCACATTTATTTCAACAATGCAAATCCATTGAGAATTTGGTTAGATGAACATGTAAAGACAAATGGAGTATAAATAAGCATCACTACTAATCCTGATAGCAAAATTGTTCAACTAACCTCAAGTTTGCAGCTGTAAGAGCAAGCACAACAGCATGAGAAAGTTGAACCGAGGCAATATGTATATTTTGTAATCTAGAGCAACTCCTTCCCAAAGAGTCAACCATGGCAATAAGGTTAGTACTATCATTTTCTTGGCGGGAAAAGTCTAGAGAAACCTCTTTCAAATTGGGACAGTTAAATACCTACAAAAAGGAGATACAAATAAGCATAAAAGAATTTGGTAAAGTGACAATATGTTTTCCTAAATGCTCTTTTTGAAAGATAACAGAGCACCAAATCTAGAAAACTATAGCACCAAATCACATCAAAAGCAAAATGCAAAAAAAAAAAAAAAAAATTACCGTCTTAGATAGAGAATATAGATCTGAAAGCCAAAGTGTTGATAGACTCGATGAACAGAGAACAAAACCTCCTAAATTAGAACATCCTTCCATCTTAAGGCTTGTAAGGCAACGCTTATCAGCAACAAAACGACTCAATTCATCACTGCAAATGATAGATGGACCCAATTCATCAATATGGTATTTGTCAATGCACAGACTCAATCTTCCCTTGCACAGCAAGAGGGTAAGAAATAAAAATGATGATCATGATCTGAATAGAGTAGGAAGAATAGGAACAACAACAAAATCTTCAATTGGTTTAATCCTAAATTCCTAAATGATGTGTGATGTCTGCTAGGACCTAGGAACTGCAATGTATCATATAGAAATTCACAACCGATGTTGCAGAATCAGACATCTAATTAAAGAAAGCAGTATGATCTAAGGGTTTCTAATTCCTGCAACTAATGCTACAAGCAATGGCAGAAGGCAAATTATTCAGGAAACAATGAAGACAAATTTGACGAAAATGTACATATAACATACAAATATCAGACCCAATATCCCATTATAAACAAAAATATAATGGGTTACACCAAACAACCATAAGTTTCATAGATTATCATTCAATCTTCCGTTACTAAAGCAAATAATCTTCAGACCAGGTTCTATTAATAGGTCCACTCACATATAAAGAATTTACTAGCAAGCAACTAGAGAAAATAAAACCAGATACACAAATGATAAAGCAGTGATCAAAAAACAAGGAGGAAATATATACCCAGAAATCCTGTTCACAGCCGTATCAGTTACGGAAATGTCCATAGACTCCAGGTTGGGGCAAGAGAAGGCAATGCAAGCCAACATTGTTGCATCCACATCACTGCAACATGCAAAAAAACATAGACCCATCAAAAATGTCCATTCATCCACCCTCGGTCAATTCATGTCAAACTTTTGCATCAGCTTATTAATTAATCATAAGCAAACACCACTGCATTCCGTGATCCTATACTGATGTTTTTAGATCAAACAGTACCATTTCCTTAGCATTTCCTTTCATTAATAAAATCAACCGTTACTATAATTTTATTATTTATTTAGTCCAGGAGTTCATTCTGTTTATTTTGGGTGATATTACGTTAATGTCCACCACATCCGCGCCGTAAAACCCTAGATCTGATGAAACAGAAAACAAGCCCTAACCTTTCCATCCTAAGGCACAGCCTAACAAGTCCAGGACTCTTGTTCAACACAGATCCAACAAACCCTAGCTGAGCTCTGGGTGGGACCCTCAGCCTCAGCTCCTCCGTGGCTCTCCACAGCCTTTTCACCGTGTCCCTCCACCCCTTACACACCCTAGCTGCCGCCAACAGACTCGCCGGTGGGAGCCTCCTAAGCACCTCCCACATGCAGCTAGCAGGCAGCCTCCTCGAACCCGAGACCCACAGATCCGACTCCGATTCATCCATCTCAGGGTCCGGAGAGTCACATCGGATGTCGATATCATCAAACGAGAGCGCTCTTCTTAGGTGGGAGTACTGCTGGCGCGGAGGCGGGAGAGAGCGGGAGGCGGATGAGGAAGAATCGATGGAACTAGGAGCCTCAGCGGCGACAGGGGGAAGGTGGCAGGAGTGGCCTTTTTTGGGGAGGCCGCAGCGGCCGCAGTTGTAGCTACCGCGTTGCTTTTTGGCGCGCTTGGTGAAGTCAAAGGCGGTGGAGGAGGAGGAGAAGGAAGCCGTGGAGACACTGGGGGTGGCAGGGATAATGTGAGGCTGGTTGGGCTGGTACATGGCGGCGAAGTTAGCGAGGGAGGAGGAGATGGCGAAAATAGGGAAAATAAAGATGGGGTTGGTCGTAAAGGCGCGGGAGATTTGTGAGGTTTTCGCGCCTAAAAAATAGTAATAATGCAGAAGAGGAGCGTTGTTGGTCGTGTAATGACCGTGTTACCCCAACTTGGCGGGCGATGCACGTGGTCTTTGTTTCCAATTCTGTGTTTTCCTTTTCTCCAGTGGCAGGGTTGTAAGTTTTATATTATTTAAATGGCATACGGCGGAATCTTGTAGCTAATATCGGTGTCGAAAAATTTTAATATTAAAATTTGAAATTTAGTAGTACCGATATTGATATTAGTTTTGATTTTTTAAAAATTTTAAAGGATATATCATTAGGGATAGATATTTATATATTTATTAGAATTTGGTGTATATATTTGTTGAAACTTAAAATTTAGGATATATATTTGCTGAAATTTAGGTATATATTAATGTATTGTAATGTAAATTTGTGATATTTATCTTATATTTGCTAAAATTTTTATATATTTATTATATTATATTTGCTGAAATTTTGTATTTTATTTTTTATATTTGCTAAAAAATTTCTTATGATATTTTTTTATGTTTGCAGAATTATCTCTGTTATTATTGAGAAGAAAAAATTAGTTATTGGAAGAGTACGATGAACGAAAAAAACTAACTTAAATTAATCTGTTTTTTTAAATTATAATTTATATTTAGATTGAAATTTGTTTTTATTTTTCTGAATTGAAATTTGTTTATTTGGATGAATGTATTTGTTTTATTAACAAAAATGTGTTTATAATATTATGTTGCAACTTGAATTATGATGTTTTGTTTATTATTTGTATTTATTTGAAAAATATTATTTGTATTGATTTAAAAAATATATATTATAATTTCGATATCAGTATCAGATATTACTAATATCGCATTATATTATAATATTAATTTTTACTTTTTTCATCTTTGATAGTATTTATATCGATATTATATATCAATATCATACGGTATTACAAAAAATGGCGATTTTGGTGGTTGCTGATGACAGCCCTAGCCGTGGCCTGCAACTGTTTTTTTTCTTCTTTCTTTGTTGGACTTGCTGTTTGTTTTTTCATTTATCCATTTTTCTATTGTTTTATTGGTCAATGGCTATGACAGGTCAATATTTATTACACCCCAAATACTTGTCTTGGTAAGGAAAAAGAAGATCACGTTCTTTATTTTACATATCTAATCCATAATAGTTAAAATAAAAAAATAAATTATACTCTTTAATTGACACATCATTTATTAAATGTAGTTATAATTTAATAAATTATTCATAAAAAAGTTATAAATTAATATATGACATTATTAAAAAATTTTATGTACTTTATTAATTATTATTTATGTTTAACTTTTAAAATTTTAATAAAAAATTAACTTATTATCTATGAAATTTTTTAAAAACTTTTATCTCTTAAGAACATATTTATTTATTTTAATAATTATAAGTTTCTAGCTTTTCCCTACATAAATAAAATAGATATTGTTATTAATTCATAAAACAATACACATTAATTTTAATATAGTTTAAATGATATGCAGAAATTATTTTTTAAAAAATATTTTAATAACTAATTATTACTTTAAATATATTATTTTATAGTTGATGGATCAAATATTTAAAATTATTAAAGTTGCTTCAATATTTTACTTAATTATTAAAATCAATTAACAATAATTTATTAATTAACTTATATCTCACAATTAATGATAAATTATAAAAAAATTTAAAACTCGTAAAATATAAAAATAATTTAAAGATTTTGAAGTAAAAATTAGAACAAAAAATATTAAATAAACCATGGAAGACTCAGAATAAATAACTAGCTTTTTAATAACTTAAAAAATGACTAAATATCTTATTTAAACCAACTACTCTCTTAAATTTAAAACTAAAATATACTAAATAAATTCATTATACACTTTAAACATGCTCACATATATTTATTATTTATTGAGACCACAATCTTGTAAATTTTTATTTTTATAATATTTTACTTTTAAATATTATAAATAATTTATTTTTATTTATTAACATGGTAAACTTTTATAAAAAATTTAAATTAAATAAATCAAATGATTTACTCAATCAAATAAAATATGAAATCATATAAATTAATATTATAATACTTAGATGAAACAATCTAATAGTGATTATATTTATATTTAGTTTAGGACGTTTAATAAATATAAAAAAATAGCCTAATAATATTTACTTTTTTATTCAATATAATCTTAGATAATTTTATAAAAAATTATATATGAATAAATCAATAATCTAAACTTAAAATAATCACAAAAATAGATAAAAAAAAATTAAGAGACAAAAAACATAGTTGGCATATATATATATATATACATATTTTAATAAATTTTCACTAAAAATCATTTAATTTTCAAAATTCAAGCAATAAGTTATTATCACTATGTGAAAAAAACTTAAAAGTTTGTTTCTTAAAATGATGAAAATAAATATCATTCAATGATAAATGCTTTATATCATAAGCATTGAATTTTTATTTTTCATTTTAATTATACTTAATACATAAAAGTTATATCTATATAATTTATGAAATATAATTTAATTGAGAAAAGTGTATCATAAATTAATATATGTAATTAATTATTATCTTATATTTAATTATAGGTACGTAATTATTATTTACCAAATAAGTGTATATTGATAACATAATATTTTGTATATGTGGTAATATGATAAATTTTTATTTTATAATGTAGCAAGCAAACTAATAACTAAATATTTATTTAATTAATTAACTAAAAATAATTTTAAACATTTAACAAAATATAAAGTTTTTCATGTAAAAATAATTGAATGAGTTTAATAATATGAGAAGTTTTTTTTGTATAGATAATTTAAAAAATTTAACAATATAGAAAGTTTTTCATGGTTGTCCTCTTTAAAATTTTGAAAATAATAAATATTTAATTTTTATATATTAATAAAAAAATAAAAATAACTAATAAAATTAAATTATAAATTAAATTTATTTAAATTTTATTATTATAATTACATCAGTGCATAAATTTGCAACTAGTTATTTATAATAGTTTATTTATCATTTTTTGACATAGCACCTTTAAAAGAGACAATAAACTTAATAAGTAATATATTTTTACAAATGCTATAATATTATTAGTTTTAACTCTTTAATTTTTAAAATGAAAATAATTTATTTGTTTAGATTTTTAAACCCAAAAGAATAAGCTATCTAATGTGTTAAATAGTTAATTGCTTAAAGAATTAATTTTCAATGTCATAATAAAAAATGATACACATTTTTTAATAAGAAATTTATAATTGACTATCAAAATCTTTTTTAGAATATGTTATATTATATTAGGGTTGAATTAAAAAAATATAAAAATTGCATGGATAATTTTAATTAATATATTTTTACTGATATATATTTTAATAAATAATGATGAAATATAAACTTTAAAATTTAACTATATACAATAATTAATTTTAAGATTCTTAAATAAAATAATAGAAAATTGAATAAAAATCACATAATGTATGAGTTAATGACTTGTATACTCATATAGCTGGCCTTCCAAACAATCATTTTTTATATTTATTTTTATTAATATATTTTTAACTCATATATAACCATTTTTTATATTATAAATGGAAATTTTTATTAGTAAAATGTAGATGTTAACCTCCGTTTTAAATAGTTTCATTAAGACATCAATTATTAATTTTTTATAATATATGTAAATCAAATCTTATTTCTGAAATTTATCCATCATATGCCTATATCTTTATAATATGAAATGATATACACTTGATTGATATGTGCATTAATTAATCCAAAATATTTATTTATTACATGTAAAATTGTTTAATGACATTTATTAAAAATAAAATAATAAATAATTAACTATTAACATATAGGAGACAATTTATGAAAGTCAAGTATAATCTGTTATTAATTTTCATTGAAAAATAATTGATATGAATATGTTCTTATTGTAAAAGCATTTAATAGACCAATTATTTTGCACAAAGAATTAAATAAAAATCTAATGATTAATAAAAACATTATTTTTCTGTTAAAACATAAAATATATAAAATCAAAATTTTTAATGAATTAATTAGTTTATAATGCATTTTTATTTATGATTATAAAATTGATATTTTAAAATAATACTAATAAATTTCAATGGAAATAACATTATTCATTAAACATTGTTTAAACGAGGTTATTAAAAAAAAAATAAAAAGAAAAGAGCATCCCTGTTTTAAAATTGTGCCAAAGGACCTAAATACCCACCAACGGTTCAGGAGTCCAAGGCTTCATTGCAAACCATATTATTTTTTTGACTAATACATATGCCATATTGTTAAAATAAAAATTATATTTGGATATGTAAGATAAGGCATATTGGTAAATCACAACAAATATTAATGCGAAATAGCATGTAACTCATGGTGGCATTTATTGATTTTTGTTTTTTATTCGGATAGCACTCTTTTTACTATTGTACCCATTTCAATATAATACAAATTTGCTCTGTTGAAAAAAAAATGATCAAATTCAATTTTATGATCTATAACTATAGAAATTGGTCAATAGTCTCCATATTATTGACCAACCAATTCGTGGTCACACTATTGCTATTTTCATCATATGAATGAAATCAATCCACATATAATCAATTATAGTTTCAAAGTTTGTTTGAGAGCATAATTTGTTGTTTGTCATGTATCAAATTTAAAATTTATTTAAGATGATAATTTATTATTTATCAAACTAATTAGTAGATAAAATAAATGAATTAAAATTTATATTGATTTGACATTTAAAATTCCTTAATTAAAAAGCTCTGCATGAAAATAAAAATGTACTAAGAAAATTTATAAGATAGGCAATTATACAAGATAAGCCTGAAAGATAATCATATTTTAATTTTATTAGTATTTATAAATATTAAATTAGATCCCACTTAGAACGCGTGAAGTGCCAACCAATATATCTATATTGAAGCGTCAATTGATAATGTTATAAAATAATTTGTATCGAGATGTTTTATATGAAATATATATATATATATATATATATATATATATATATATATCATTATTTTTACTCAAATGAAAAATAAAAATCAAATTTTCATGAGATAATGCAGTACAAATTTTAATTTTAAATAAACTTATTACTTTATAGATAGCTAATTAAATAATTAATAATATTTGTTTATATTTTATCACGTGAACATTATCTTAGATTTCTCATTCATCCACATAGGATTTCAAGCTCTCAAGTGTATGATTTGATAAAATACATGAAGTCAAAATTGTCACATTAAGTTACCACCAAACCAATAATAAATTATCCAAAATTATTAATCTATATCTTTGGTTATTTAATCACATCAAATTAAATGCTCTCAACTTCTTTTGAGAATACATTAAATAATATTTAATTTTAACTCCATAATAGAGATACGTATCCATATTAAAATTATAGCTTTTGCTATAAGATTATTAAGAGAAATTATTATAACCTCTTAACTTTATAATATAGTTTTGAGTTTTTAGAGCAAAGTTTAGTTTTAATACTCATATACTAATTGAAACCACTTTTATTCTATCGCCCTTTACTATATGAACTTAAGCATATATATGTTATAGTGAGAGTTCTATTTAATATATATCACACTCTCATACGTTGTATTGATTTTTCATAGATATTTATATTACTCAAATATCTATTTCAAATTTTATTTATTTTTTTATTTATGATCTAATTATGCTTATGCTCAACATGGACATCATCTTAATTTTTATGGAGATAATATATTGATTTTGTATAATTTATTATAAAATCATTATGTGTAAATATAATTTTATTATGTTATCTTGTCCATCACTTATGTATTAACACGATCATTCATATAAATACGTTGATCAAAATCCGATGACAATAAATAGATATATATTTTGAACATTCAATGATGTGAACATAATTATTAAAAAATTATATTTATATTTATATTAAAATCTCAAATAAAACAACTAGTATTACATTAGAATCTACAAAATCCTAATGCTCTAACTTAAGTGTGAAACAGATCTCGAGCAATAAATTTTGTGAATAGACCAACCACCAAACTACTAGTAAAAAAGTGATTTAAAGTGATATATCATTGCATGACCATGTCAATATTATAGTGACATTACATGTCCACATGTTTAATAGTTCTTTGAAAATTCTAAAATTATAATGTTATCCAAATGTAACGCCATTTATCTCCTCAAACATATAGCTCCTTATATTATCGCAGAGCATGTGACATATTCCGCTTCTATTATGAATAGGATGGTGCAGCTTTGCTTTTTTCTGTATCAAGAAATTGATCTTCCTATGAGGATAAATGCATATTCAGAAGTGGATATCCATCAACATCCCAAACCGTATTATAAAAGTCTTACAATCTCAAATGCCCTTCATAGTATCAAAATAAGAGACATGTGGAAGCAGGAAGGTACTAAAACATTTTCTCTTAAAAGCTTTCCGATGAGCAAAATTTGATTTTTTGTTTTTATATCGACCAATTAAATTGATTACAAAGCATATATCGGGGTGTGCACACAACACCTCATGCATCAAACTTCTTATTGTACTAACATATAAGAAACTTTGTTCATTATTTTAACCTTTCAGTCCATACTCAAAAAAATTAAAATCTTCACACCAAAATATTGGTATGTTCCATGATGAGACGAATATTTCATTTTCACTGTGATTTTTTCATGAATTCAACTCCCCTAATTTTGCATATAAAACAGAAACAAAATCATTTATTAAGTTCGTAGCTAGCTAGCGCAAAATTAAAAGAAAATTACGCCCGACTTGAACATCACCATCTTAGTTATTATGTTTATCAATCACTTTAAATGGAAATTAATTGTTTTTTTCTTCTAAATGTAAAGTTTTGCTAAAGATAATGTTTGAGTTGAAGTCACCCATGAATCATAAACTTAATTTTGGAAATTCAAGCTACAAAATTGCAACCCAAAAATGTTTACATTGTTATTATAAAATTTTAGTTTTGAAAAAAAAAATAAAAAACTATCTTTCATAAATAATTATAAAAATTTTCAATATATATATTTAAAAACAATTTAATTTTAAAATTTTTTAAAATGAAAAAAAAAAAACCTAAGAATAAAAACTAACCGAACTAAAACACACAACGAGATTATTACCTGTGTTTCATTTGCCAGAAAGAAAAAATGAGAGCAGTTGATGGAGCCAAGCCAGCTGTTTAGGACCATGATCTATTAATTGGGGCTTGTGTAAAAATCTCCAAATCTTAGAATAAGAAAATACATTAAAATGAGGGAACAATTCTCAAGAAAGATATAATGCTGATTTCCAAAAAAAAAAAAAAAAAAGGATATAAGGCTCACGGGGAAAACAGATCTTCCAATCATGCAATCCAATACAACCAGCTGGTTTTAATTATGATCCCAAAAAATCCACACGTCATTTGCTCCAACATATGTTTTTGTAATTGAGAATCATGTGTACATCATCATCAATATTCATGGAAAAATTAGATTTATTTTCTTTTATTTGATCTTCAACCAATGTGGCAAATATTAAATTTTCAACAGTCTATTTTAACCAATTTCATCTTTGCCCCCCAACTCATCTAATTCACAAGCTATAATGAGTTAGAACAGAACTATATATATAATATAAATGATTTGTAAATGGAATCACCAAATCGCCACCAACCTTTGACTTAGGCCAAACTGTCACATAAAAAAGCTACTGCAGTGCTCTGTCGCTTTCCTCTCGTTCACAGAAAATAAAATGGCATTTTCTTTCCTTTTTTTTTTTTTCCCTTCAATATATTATCATAATTTACTCAGTATAAGATTTTTCTTATAAATATTAAAATTTCTTTTTACATTTAAGAAATAGTTGTTTTTATGTGGGTTTTAGTTTATATGCACAATTTAGTGTTTGATATAATTTTGTCTATCTTTTATGTGGAGCGATATTTATTTTCTTGCCAACTGATCATATGTCTGGTTTTATTTTTTTCTTTTTCAAAATTTTAAATATATAATGGTTGTGTCTATTATGCCTAAAAATTTTTAATTTTAAGCTATAGTTTTAATTTTGAAATTTTTACTATGTACTTTATATATGTTATTTTCATCGTGTTTTAAAAAATTATATTTATATTGAAAGCTAACTGCAAATCTTTGAGATTCCTATGGTATCTCAAATTTAAGTGCCTCCTTTATTATTTTATTATCATGGTTTTCCTCTAATCAATAAATAACAAGTAAATTTGGATAAATTATATAATTAACTAATATAATCTAATATTATAGACCATTAATTATTATAACCTACTATTATAGATAACTAATTATTATAATCAATTATCATAGATAACTAATTATTATAATCAATTATCATATATAATCCTTTAATGTGATTTTTTAATGGTAAATAGAAATCATAAAAAATAATAGCTTAATTCAAATACCAATATAGATATGATAAACAAAATATATGATAATATGTTCAATTTTATTTTATTTTTCAACATATATTTTTATATTTTATTTAAATTTAAAAATTTATTAGACAATATTTAATAGGAAACTATTTTTTAAAAATATGAAAAAGTACAAAGTATGCTAATTGCATTTCAAAAAATAAAATATAAATTATATGATATGAATTAATACTTTCAAATTAAGTTGTAAACTTGAAAGACATAGTTTCATTTTGTATACATTGAATTATTTAATTGTATTTATTAATAAAATTTTTATTTATTATATTAAAAATATTATATTATTGATTATAATATGTATTTTTAAATAATTGTTCTCAATATGTAAATTATAATATGTGAAGAATAGTGAAATATATACAATTTTTTATATTATATAAAGAGATGTAGGAGTCACATATAAAATCTAAAACTGTTGCATAATATTCATTATAATATAATTTATTACAATATGTAATTTTGTATCTATTTGCTAATTATATTTATACAATATTTCTTTATATAATGAATTGAAAAATTTATATATTATTGACTATCATATATAAATCTGATTTAGTTTTATCTCAATATGTAAATTTATTAATTTGATATATAAAAAATTATCAAATATACGTAACTATGTTTATATTACATAAAGAGATGTATAAGTATTTAATAATATTATATAAAATTTATAGTAATATATAATTTTTTTTATGTTTACTAGTTACGTTTAGGGATAGTTTAGTTACGTATTGATATATAAAGATTTATATGTTATTATTTAAAATATATTTTTAAAATATTTTCACATCAGTTTGCAATTTTATCAATCTAATATGTAAAAAGTTATCAAATATATGCAATTTTTTTAGATTACATAGAGAAATATACAATTTACACATAAAATTTGATAATATTAATTAATATATAATTTTTTATATGTTTGTTAGTTATATTTAGATAGTATTTAGTTATATTTTTAATTGAAAAAATTTACATATTATTAATTGCAATATGTAACTTTAAATGTTTATTACTTCAATATGTAACTTTATCAATATAATATATAAAATATTATCCACTATAATTTTTCTATATTATATAAAAAGACATAATTTATAAATAAAATTTGATAATATTATATAAAATTCATAGTATTATGTAATTATTTTTATATATGTGCTAATTATGTATAGAGATTATTGTTAATTGCAAAATGCAACATGAAATTATTTTTATGTCAATATTTCAATTTATCAATCTAATATGTAAAAATATTATTAATGAACATAACCAAATAATTCGGTATAAAAAATAAATTATATGTTTCAACTTTACAAATTTATATGAAATATCAAATCATATATAATTTATAATTTATATCTTTTGTGATGAATTAAAATATCTTGTATTTTTTTTTGCAATTTTCAAAAAAATATCTAATAAATTTATAAAATTAAATAAAAATTATAAAAATAGATGTTAAAAATTAAAAGTTAAAAAAAATTAAAGTTAACTAAGTACATTATTGCGTATTTTGTCTATCATATTTACATTAGTATTTCGACTAAGTCTTTATCTTTTATGTTTTTTATTTATCATTATCTATTAAAATATTATATATAAAACTTGTTAGTATAATTGATTACCTGCAATAATAGATTATAATAATTATTGACCTATAATAATAGGCCATACTAAATTAAAACACTCATCCCAAAAAGATTATTATCTTCTATTTCTCAAATTGTTTTAAAAAAATATATTTAGTACTTTATTCCTTTATCTAATTTATATTTAATAAGGTAAATTAAAAATTTGATTATAAATATTTTAATTTAATAAAATGAACATAAATTTTATGAAATTCTAAAAAACAGTAGATAATCTTTTTGAGTCGAAACAATATTTTAGAATCTGGCTGATTAATTGCACAAATTGGTGAAATTGAAAATTAATTAGTGATTTAATTTGATTTAATATTAAAAATCAGTCAACTAAAAAAATGATCAAAATTAGAACAGTCATTCAGAAAAATTGGCAAATCTAGAAATCACATCAAATTGATTTAATCTAAACTATATTATTTTATAAAAAAATAAAAATTACATAATTTTACTCAAAATTTAAATATTAAAATATTTTTTATTATATTTTGTTTTTTATTTTTTAAAATATTTTAATTTTTGTTTATATATATTTTTAAAAAAATCAAAAAATATTTTTTTAACTAGATTTTGATCAAATCCATGGAGTTGAGGGAGTTAAAAATTAGCTAATTGATAGATTCAATTTCTAATTCGATTTTAAAAATATTGAGTTAGAGTGAATAAAAAAAGCATTGTAAAAGGCAACGTAGATCATTTCAACAAGGTTGATGGCTTTGCAATACCGCGTGCAACGAAAGAGAGAAAGAGAGAAAGAGAGAGAGAGAGAGAGAGGAAAACCGAGAACAGTTGATAAGTATAACCAACGCATGAATCACATGCATCAAAGATTTATATAATATGTGTGGGTATATATATACACACATATATATGTGTGTATATATATATATATATGTGTATATATATATATATATACACATATATATATAATGGTCTCGGGACCAGCTGATTGTCACTTTCTCTTTTTTTTTTTGTTTGAACAATGATTATAATCTTTCCAATAATTCAACTATATATCACCAACCTTTGCCCTCCTAATTCACAAAGCCAAATGTTACTATCTATATGATCAATGGCTATCACTCCATCCAACACTCTTCTTCCTTTCCAAAAACACCACACTTTCCCATACCAAACGCATTTCTTTTCACTGGGTCGTCGCTCAAAATCTCTTGACTTCGCTACAAAAGCACCCCAAGTCTTGCCTATAGCCACAGGCGAGTCACTGTCGTCGATCATCACCGACCTCCAGCACGACAACCAAACTATCACCAAACAAGAACAACAAGAAGAGAGAAAACTATCCGATGTGTGGAGAGAAATCCACGGTCAAGATGACTGGGTCGGTCTGCTCGATCCAATGGACCCTATATTACGATCAGAACTCATCCGGTACGGGGAATTGGCTCAAGCTTGCTACGACGCATTCGACTACGACCCTTACTCCAAATACTGCGGAAGCTGCAGGTTCATGCGACGTCATTTCTTCGACACCCAGGGAATGACGCACTGCGGCTACGACGTGACTCGCTATCTCTTCGCCACTGCAAACATCAGCCTCCCCAACTTCTTCAAGCAATCGCGCTGGCCGAGAATGTGGAGCAATAAAGCCAACTGGATCGGGTACGTCGCCGTTTCAAATGATGAAACGACACGCCGTTTAGGCCGACGAGATATCGTCATTGCGTGGAGAGGCACCGTCACGCGTCTCGAATGGATTGCGGACTTAATGGACTTCCTCAAGCCCATTAACGGGCATAAAATCCCCAGCCCGGATCCGAGCGTGAAGGTCGAATCCGGTTTCCTGGATCTCTACACGGACAAAGACGTGAACTGCCGGTTCTGTAAGTTCTCAGCCAGAGAACAGATATTAACGGAGGTTAAACGGTTAACGGAAATGTACGGCAACAGTAGTGAGGAAGTCAGCATAACGGTGACGGGCCACAGTCTGGGAAGCGCGTTGGCTATGTTAAGCGCGTATGATATTGTGGAAACGGGGTTAAATGTGATGCAAAACAGTCGGCCTTTGCACGTTAGTGTTTTTTCCTATTCAGGACCTCGGGTCGGGAATTTGAGGTTTAAGGAGCGGATGGAGGGGTTGGGTGTGAAAGTGCTGAGGGTCGTGAATGTGCATGATGTGGTGCCGAAATCGCCGGGGTTTTTTTTAAATGAACAAGTGCCGGCGGCATTGATGAAATTGGCCAGAGGGTTGCCTTGGTGTTATTCGCATGTAGGAGTGGAGTTGGCTTTGGATCACTATAACTCTCCCTTCTTGAAACAAACGAGTGACCCGGTTTGTGCTCATAATTTGGAGGCTCATCTGCATTTGCTTGATGGGTAAGTTTTTTTTTTTTTTTTTGGGAAACAAAAACTATTTCATGATTTATTACTTCTTGATATTTTTATTCTTTGAATTATTTGTTATGACATGATAGGATTAGAAACCACTCAATTATTTTTGGTTTCAAAATTCATTATTATTTTTATGGCTATTACTTATATTAATTATACAATTAACTATTCATTGATTTTGAAATTAAAAGATTTTAAATTCAAATTTCAATCAAAATTAAATTATATATATATATATATATATATATATATAGGCAAAAAAAAGGTTGGATGATGAAATACAAAATAGCTAAATTATATAAGATGACTAAATTGCTGATTGAAAGAAAGCTATATTAGCTAATTCAAAGTCTAGAAATGAGTAATCAGCATGGTGAATAAACTTACTGGAAAATTCACTTTCGGTTTCTCTATCAAACAAGGCCATACAACAAATCACCTCGGCGGCCTTATATCACGTGGTGCAATGGTGTTGGGTTGGGGCCCAAGATTTTCTCAATATCTATAAAAATGTAAGGAAGGTTATTTTTATATTAAAAAGTAGGACTTTGCTGGAAAGTCAGTCGTTAAAGTTAAAACTGTGATGAGATCATGTCCCCAATGACAGATCCATTGCTTGTGGTTGTGGCCAAACATGTAGTAGTCAATTATCATAAATAAGATTGCCATCAAAATGGTTGCTAGTATTATGGCAGTTAACTATCCTTAATTCAATAAGGCAGTATGAGATAAGATTTGCAAGTTATGAGCAACTTAAGCAGTTTTTTGCTTTTCAATTGAAATAACGTATTTGATTTTTTTAAAGCTAAAAAGGAATTATACTTTCTGGTCACAATTTGAAGTCTTTAAGTTGGGGCAAAGGGATAAATAAAACAGTTTTTTTTTTTTTTTTTTATAATCTGAGATAAATAAAACAGTTGTCACAGCGCCTTTAGCTCATTTCTTCACACTTTTTTTTTTTTTTTTGGAAACTAGCTCATGTCTTCACACTTAAAATACAAATATAATATAACAAAAATTACAAATAAAAATAGAAAATTATGAGGTCTAACTAGAAAGATGAATAAAGTTCACAATCGAGTAGTCAGCCGCCCCAACTTGGAAAAATAATATTTTCGAACAGTTTTTTTTTTTTTTTAATGGAAGTTTAAAAGAAAAAGTTGGTGGGTCTTGGTAAGCTACTCACCTAATTTTGTTTTTTCAGACTTGGATGTCTGGAAATTAGGTGGATCTAACATACACGAAGATGATAACTATTTCAGTTGTCAAATTATAAACATCGAAATTATATAATGCCGTCATCAATAAAAATAAAAATAAAATTGTTTACTATGATTTATCTATGTTAAACTTTGTCTTTAATTATTGTTTAGATTAAAATTTTTAATTAGTTTTGACTTGTAAAATTCATCACATGAGTTGTCTCTTATTTGAGTTGAGATGATTCATATGGTAACATTATTAATTCTCACACAATTTTATGTGTCTTATTAAATTCATTCAGACTTTGTTTATCGGTGACCATCATATATATATAAAAAAAAAACATAATAATATAATTAACATCAACACTCTTTGATGTTTTTATATTACACTAATCTAATTCCTTGCAATTTTCCAATAATTCTCCGATTGATCTGTGTAGGACCTAATTTCTAAAATCTTGTCGGTTGTGATGTTATAGCTAATAAGTATTATGATGGTATTGAATATATATGTAATTTTCTTTCGGAGTATTTTCCATGTTGATATATTTTATCGCAATGGAAGATCTTTTTTTGGCTGATTAAGTACATTTATATATGGTACAGGTACCATGGAAAAGGACATAGATTTGTGCTGGCAAGCGGAAGGGACCCTGCATTAGTGAACAAGGCCTCAGATTTTCTGAAGGATCACTACTTGGTTCCACCATTTTGGAGGCAAAATGAGAACAAGGGCATGATCATGAATGACGATGGCCGTTGGGTCCAACCTGAACGCCCTAAACTTGATGATCACCCTTCTGATATACATCACCATCTCAAAGAATTAGGCTTTGCTCCTGATCATCATCAGCAGCAGCACTGAAAATATTTAAATTCAATAAGGAAATGGGTTGATTTTTAATTACTAGCTAGAGATGATGTGAATAACTACTGGGTTTTGTAATTTCTTATAATTGGAAAGAACTAGTGGGTCTTTGATTTTGATTGACAAATATTTTATTAGATATTATGGTGAGTGTTCTAAAAAATATGCTAGCTGAGCTGTCTTTAATAGCAATTGACAATCAGTGTATATGGATTGTGGTCATTCATTTTGACCATTCATCCCCCGAACCTTCAAGAATCAATGTAAGAAGGCCCACTCTAATATTTTACAATATATCTTTCTGAATTATAATAATATCTAAAGTGTAGAGGTTATTGTGTAAATATTTGATTATAAATCTAATCATAAACCTCTTTCACTTTCATCTTACTTCTACGCTTCCTATTTGTTTTCAATTAATTGCTATTTTTTTTTTTCTTCTTTCCCTTTAACAATGGAGAATAGAGTTAAATCGATTTGAACTAATCAAACTAAAAAAATCAAAAAATAAATTATTAAAAAATATAAATTGAATCAAAATTGAACTAAATATACAAAATAAATCAAATCATGTCAATTTGATTTGATTCAATTATAATATAATCCTATTTGAACTATTTTTCAAAAAATATTTTAAAATATTCAATATAAATAATGATTCTTATAATATATTTTAAATATTTTTTATACAAATATTTTAATATATTTTTCATATAAATGGTGAATTTCAAATAAATTTAAATAATTTTAATTTGATTTAGTATAGATTTAATCTATTATAGTTTGATTTGAAGTAATTTAGCTTAAATCAAAATTTTTTATTATAACCAAACAACACTCGCTGAAATTTTTTCAAAAAATCAAAATCAAACCATGTTTGAATTTAAATCAAACTGATTTTATTTGGCTGATTTTGTTTCTTTCCCATTCTTCTTGTTGTCACCTGGCATATCCAAATAATTATCCTTAACTTTAGTTTGTTGTATTTTTCAATGGTCCGAATCACAGTAAAGATGATAACTATGTGATGGTTTATTTTAAATTTTTATAGTAAATTGTTCTTAAATTTGAAATGGGCTATTATTTGTATTTGCTAATTTTTATTATTAGATTACAAGTTCGTTATAAGTGACTTGTAATGCAATAAGGTTAAGTATATAACTATATTAGATCAAATTTATATTGTGAAGAATTTTGATCATGCATAAAAATATCATATCGAACTGAGCAATATTAAATAAATGAAATGCTAAACCCAATCCACCCATGCACATGCCTAAGCTACTTCAAAATATGAAGCCTAAAACCACTATTCAATAATTCAAGCTATAATTAATTAATAATTAACATATTAAAAATAAATAAAACACTAATAAAGAACAAACCCTGAATTACTTTTTTGGCAATCGTGCCATTTATCTATCACTTACACATCTCTTCTCATTTTATGTCTTTTTTCACTCTTTTATTCTCTCAAATTTAAATATCCTTTTCTTAAATTAAATTGAAATGCATAAACAAACTATGAATCGCTATTTCCTACTTTTCCAAGGTAATAGAGAAATAATAAAATATCTATTGGTCTAGATCATGTTGTTTTTCTTAAATATAACCTTTAAAATAATTTTGAGCATAAATGAATTAATATAATTTGCAAACTATTCGAGATAAACTCAAAATGAACTTGATAATAATTGAGTTGAGTTTGAGTCACTCCAATAATCTAAAAATCAAGTTCGAATATCTAAATACTCATATTCAAAAGCTGAATAGAGACAAATATTTTTATTATTTTATCATTTAAATGCCATTTTATTAACAATATTACCATAGTATACAAACGAAAAACCCAAAATAATATTGTCTCTTTCCTTAGTTATCACCTAATTTTATACTATTCAAGAGTGTTAATCAATTGCTTCAATCTGTTTTAAATCGATTTTTATCAAAATCAAATTAACTAAATTTTAAATTTATAAAAATCAGAAATTGAAGTTTTCGTGAATTTAAATCAATTCAAACTAATTTTCATTTTATTAATTGATCCAATTTGGCACAAATATAATTAATTATTTTTTGAATTTTAATATAGATTATATTAGTTTAATTATTTATACATATAAAAGTTATTATATATGCATATATAGAATATATTTAATTTATTTTTAAGAATAAAAAATATTATATCATTTACCTTTTTAAAATTTATTTTTAATAAAAAGTAAGTTAATTTAATTATTTAATTTTAATATTTAAATTTGAATTAAATCAAATTAACTAATTTTTTAAAAAAATTAAATCAAAACAGAATTTCAAGCTTGATAAAACTGAATTAAAGTTCATGTAATAGTGGACACTCTTAGCTCCATTCAACTTTGGTCCACCAACGAATTGTCAACCATGTTCAAAAAAAAAAAAAAAGGAGTTGTCAACCACCTCTCCCATGGCGACTCATCAAGCTCTTCTCCATGTCTATTTTCTACACTTTCTAGAGATTTAACATCTGTTATTTGTTAGTTTCAAAAAAAAAAAAAAAAAAAAAAGTTGCTTGTTTTGGTAATTGATAGTAATGATGAAATAATTATGTAGTCCCTGGTTGTAGATGAGCATGAGGATTTTAAATTAGCAATTTTGGTCACATTATAAATGTGTTACCATTTTGCAATTAAAATATAATGAACATGATCGTTATAAATTTATTAAAATTTTTGTTTGTAAATTAATTATTTTAAAGCCCATATTTATTACATTGAAATTTTATTTATTTAAATTCGATTTATACTAATTAAAAGATTATTTAATTTCAGATAAAAGTAGGGTAAATAGTTATAAAAATTATAATTACTTTATAAATTTGAAAAATAATATAAAAAATATTTTAAAAAATGAATTCAATACTTTATAGGGATAAATTTCTTTGCAAAGCAATATAATTGATCTCATATTAAATACACTTATCACATATTTGAAATAATATAATTTAATGTTATGTAACATAATAAAAAATTTTAATTTAATAATTAAATTGAATTTATATTAGATGACATTTCATTATAATTAATTAAATCTTATTATTAAATGTGTCATTGAAAGCTCATACATTAACAACTCAGTTCCAGACGTATAAAAATTCAACTTTATTATAAAATCGAAGTAAAATCATGTTTGAATTCGTTGAACCGGTGAAATCGTGCCTTTCTATCTGAGTTTAACAAGCTCACGCAGCCATTTTTTAAAAACACAAAAACGGTGTGGTTTGCATCAAAACGGTGCGTTTGATATTAAATAAAAACACAATTAGGGATTTCTTCGTTTCTCTTCTTTTCTCTGCCAAGGTCCTACTTCTTAGTTTCTCTTCTCTACTATAGAAATCGATTAGGCTGGCCGGTGACCTTATTCTCTTTCTTCAGAGTTTGTTTCTCTTCTCCTTCTCTGCCGAGGCAACCTTCTCTCTATTGTTCCTCGTCGCTTAGCTGTGTTTCTTCAAACCAATCGATTACTGCTCGTCGCTTCTCTCCTACGACCAGAAGCAATTGGTTTCTTTAGACAGGTATGAACTTTGGTCCTTTACTATTCTTTTGCTGCTGATCTTGTTTATTATTCTTCTGCTGCTGTTGAACTTTAGCCCATGTGATTGTTGATTTATTATTTTGTTTTATTTCTTCAATTGTTGATTTATTACTTTGTTTGTTTGGCTTTACTCTACTTACACTTCGTCAATGGGGAAAAGTCTCTTACATTACGTGCCTCATCCTTTTTTTCTTTGGCCAACAGTATTGGTGCTGTAGGTGCAGCCATTTTTGTGGCAATGATAAAATGCACCATATTGTATCTTACTTTATTCAGGAAACAACTTTCTTTTACTGAGGCGGTTCAAATAGCTATTGGTTGGCAGCATTTTGGCTGCACAAATATTTTCTACTGATCTGAGATTTATTCTGTTTCTTGCTGGATTTGATTTTTACGGCATACAAGAAAAACAGTGTGTACAAATGGCTTAGTGGTCAGGGGGTCTATATTTGTGATTTTTTTTCATGGTGTCTTGTTTTAGTTTTTGCTCTTGGTGAGAGTCTGTGTCCTATTGTGCAGGGTCTTCTTCTTGCAGGGTGGAAGCCTTCAGTTCTTCCAGTTCGAGCTTTATTGGTTTAGCTCTTTTTTAGTTGAGGCCTTGGTTGGTTGTTGCTTTTGATTGCTGTTCGTCATCCTCTTTCTTTTTTTGTTCGCATCTTTCCAACAGCTTTGTATCTGTTGTATTTTTTTTTTTTTTCTCTTAATGACATTGTTTACTTAAAAAAGAAAAAAACAATGCACACAATAAGAAATGAAAAACAAGAGAATGAGATGAATGCATCAATAATTGCATAATTGCCATAGGTTAGATGTTAGCTTCAATATACCAGTAACAAATAGCAAACTGATATTGTTTCGTAAGTTCAGAATGCATTGTTTTCAACACATCGGTTTCAATTCAGAAATACTCATTCGCATTAGTAACTAAATTTATTTTGAAATCTTGTGTACAAGATCGATCACAATGACTATTATCTGTGAAAGATGGACTGCTGGCCGTATTTTGCAAACTAAACAAGCTTCTATATACATTGTTAAAAGATATCTTGCAGGGTCTGATATTGCTAAATTAAATTAGTTCCTCTGCTAAATTTCATAAATGAGCTTCTTATTTGGTGGCAAATTAGTTAATTTCTAAGTATGGTTGGCTTGTAAAGCTTTAAGCTCTTATGTATATTAAATTTTTAAAATATCTTAATTGTATTTTTATATATATAAGATTTAATTTATATGGAACTTATTTATATTTTTTATATATGTATAATTAGATTTAAAAGGTATTTTATTATGTTGTAAAATCTTATGATTTTACGATACAGGTTTATAGGTCCTATGTTAAAAAAGTGTGTTTGAAAACCTTGGAAGTGGGTTTTATTTCTTTTGCAGGTGAAAAGATGAGTTTGATTTCTCAAAATGTTGCTTCCAAAAACAGAGTCAAGACTAGAAAGGAGGAGGCTGAAGAACCTGCCTTTATGGAAGGAAGTAAAGAGAATGGGAATGGGGAAGAGACTGATTTGGTTCTTATGTCGAAGGGAAAGAAGAGAAGGAAAGAACAGTTGGAAATTGATGAAGGTAGGGAAATGAAGAAGTTGGAGAACTTTTTGTTTGGATCACTCTATTTCCCTATTGAATTTGGAAATAATGATGAAGCTATGGATGCTTCTGCTTCGTTCTTTGTGGACCGTTCAGCAAATAGCCTAATGTCTATTTGTGGGGAAGATTCAGATTCTGCTGAAAAAAGTGAAGTAGAAGAGGAAACCAAACAACGAAAGGCTGTCTGGGTCGATGATGAAGAGGAAAGGACCATAGTTAACATTGCTCAAACTAATAGATTAAGAAAGCTGAGGAAGGAAGAGGATGAGAGTTTGATTTCAGGTCGGGAATATGTTGCAAGATTAAGGGCTCAGCACGCTAAGTTGAATCCTGGCACTGAATGGGCTCAATGTGATTTGCATCCAAGAAATGATGGTTCTTATGATGATGAATCATCAGATGACGACAATGGCATTGTGGCTGCGCCTGGTTATAAAGCTGTAGAAGCTTTTGATGATATTCTTCGAACAAGTGAAGATCTTGTAGTGAAGAGCAGGGCAAAACTCTTATCTGGACTTCTTGAATACTCGAGACTTGTAGATGCCAATGCCCAAGATGCATCCAATGGTCCAATAAATTCAGTTCAATTCCATCAGAATGCACAATTGCTACTTGTTGCTGGACTAGATAGGAGGCTGAGGTTTTTCCAGATTGATGGAAAACGCAATACAAAAATACAGAGCATTTTTATTGATGATTGTCCCATTCGCAAGGCGTCTTTCTTACCTGATGGTTCACAGGTTATTATAGCAGGAAGAAGAAAGTTCTTTTACAGCTTTGATTTAGTGAAAGCTAAGGTTGATAAAATAGGTCCCCTGGTTGGGAGGGAGGAGAAGAGCTTGGAAGTTTTTGAGGTGTCCCCTGATTCTGGTACGATCGCATTTGTGGGGAATGAAGGTTATATTCTGTTGGTATCGTCCAAAACAAAGGAGCTTATCGGAACTCTAAAGATGAATGGAAGTGCTCGTTCATTAGCTTTTGCTAATGATGGGCAGCAATTATTGAGCCATGGAGGTGATGGGCAAGTTTACCACTGGGATTTGAGAACAAGGACGTGTATCCATAAGGCTGTTGATGAAGGTTGTATAAATGGCACAGCTCTTTGCACTTCCCCAAATGGAAATTTGTTTGCTGCCGGTTCAGACAGTGGGATAGTGAATGTTTACAAGAGAGAGGAGTTTTTAGGTGGGAAGAGAAAACCAATCAAGGCAATTGAGAATTTGACCACTAAAGTGGATTTTCTTAAATTTAATAATGATGCTCAAATACTAGCGATTTGCTCGCATATGAAAAAGAACAGCTTGAAGTTGATACACGTCCCATCATTTACTGCATTCTCTAACTGGCCTCCACCCAATACGACTCTACATTATCCCCGCTGTTTGGATTTCAGTCCTGGTGGAGGTTTAATGGCTGTAGGAAATGCTGCTGGGAAGGTATTATTATACAAATTGCATCATTACCATCATGCATAGACCTGATATAATAAGATGGAATGTTGATCCCTAAATTGATGCATTTGTCGGCAGCTTGTAGAAAAGCTTAGTTCATTTTTATACCAGCGGCGGTGATTTGCATATGTTATTGCTCTTCATGAGGTTTTGAGTTGGTTGAGGTTCCATGAGAATTAGCCAAGGGAAAATGCTTCACTTTTGCTCGAAGCTTCACCTCATGGTTTGGGGAGTTATGAAGGTCAACAAAGTTTTCAAACTAAATTTTGTTCACATGTGTAGTAGTGGAACTTTAGGTTTCTCTGCCATTTATTTTAGACGCGAAAGGATTTTGTGCAATGATTGTTGTGTTGGCTCTTTAATTACAGTAGTATGAACTATTGTTATTCATTTTAGGTTTTTGATTCCTTCCGCAAAATTCAAAATCCCAGTACTCTGCTTGAAAATTGAATTGGTCACGCTTCCAGATTGACAAATTGTTTGTCGCATTCAGAGCTAATATATCCATAATTAATTAAAAATATGTTTATTTCATCTCAAAAAAAGTTATTTACTATTCTTTTTAAAATATTTTAAAATACATATTCATTTTCATTAAGATTTTTTCACCTTATTATTTATTAATTAACAAAATCTATTTATTGTTTATTAAATATAATTAAAAATCTATTACAAACGTGAGTTAATAAAATATTAAATATATTTAGGGGAGGTTATTAAAAATTAAACACTAATGATCATGAAAAGAGCCCAGTTTGTTTCCAGCGAGCTAATCGAGAACGGAGCAAAATTTGGTACAGGCAATTGTTAAAAAATTACCAGCCTATCAAGCGTGGACTGAGGCTAGCAACTGAAATTATACGTCTATAAAGCGCTCCTGATGGTATAGAAGGCAAAAAGAAACATGAAAATGATGATGAACAAATATTTTTGCGTCAGTTCCTGCGGATTTTCATCTCTGGAAGCCAAAAACTACAAGCAATCCCAGCAAGATGGTATATGTTCCTCTTTCCTTTTTGTTTATGTCCCTTGATGCCCCGGAATAAACAACTTCGCCAGCCATGCATTCCTCATCAGTTATCAATACAATTGATGTCAGCAACAAATCATTGTCTCAGTCGTTTCCCAAGCAGTTTTTCACCAGCAATTTCTTATGCTTACTACCTGCACAGTTGGTTGAGATTTAGTAATACAGAAAAGAACCACCAACTACCCTTCTGTTTGAAAAATTATTTATTTTCCCTCTTCTTGTTAGGAGAGAAAATTATTTTCCCTCCTTCAATAGATAAGCATTAAGGGAAAAATATAAATTCATCATAATTCTCTTTAATCATCATATTTTCTCTCCACTTTGAGGAAAAAAATAAAGAGAATAAAATAAAAATTATTTTCTTTTCATTCCCAAACAATTGAAAGTTGCAATCATTTCTTATTTTTCGTCCATATTTTCCTTCCTCTCTTATTTTATCTAATTCCAAACAAAGGGCTAGTAGGTTAGTGAATTAGAGTGAGGGAGCTCAAAAAAAAAAAAAAAAAATTTTTTTTGATCATCTAATGATATTTGACACATGAAAGATACACCCTACAATTTCTACCAGAGACGAGACTGAAGAAATGCAAAAATGTTTCTATATCAGTCTCGTCTTTACATGTGTACAAAGCAATCCTACGTAAAACTTAAAGAAATGATTGGTCTTAATAAAGCTGCCTTTGTTCAGGAAAACTCTTGTGCAAATAACAGAATGTAGCTACCATATCAGGGTTGCCTACTTATGTGCACATTGTTGTCAAATAGTACACGCCCATAATGTTTTAAGAAATGAAGATAACATATACAAACCATAATTTTGTACGCAAGTCATAAGAAATTGTCAGCACCATAAAGGAGTTGCCGACCAGTACAGCATGACCCATGCTAAACACCTGCTGCAGCTTTGACCTCATGATCTGACATTCCCTGGAGCAAATAAAATTCAAGAATCAAGGTAAAAGAACATTGTGAATCATTCACGCCACAATTCAAAAAAATTGACCATTGACAACACCTTAAATCAAGAGTAAGTATAAACTAGCCTATATGAGATGGTAGAGCAATTGACAACTTAAAAGCCATTTTCATTCCAAAAAGAAAAAAAAAAAAAGCACAGATAATCACACACTCCCTGAAAAATTTGAAACAAACTTGTTTTTAAAGGATTATGTACTTTGCCATCAGCAGCTAGAAAAAACTTGCCCACGCATTTATAGTATAGAACCTGCCTATAATTACATTATTGATTTATTAGGGGACACAATCCAAGAGTCTAAATTTTTTGACAAACCTCAGATGGAGGACCAGCTCGAATCTTCCGTGTAGGAGACCTCATTGTGACAAATTCCTCAGCTGCTGTTGGGTGAATGCCTACAGTAGCATCAAAGTCTGCCTTAGTCAAGCCAGCTTTGATAGCAACAGCAAATCCCTTAAAATTCAAAAATTACAACCCAATATCAACTCTAGAATCAGAATTTACAAATATTTAACTGGAAGCGCTAAAAGGAGCCAAGACACACCTGCACAATTTCTGGTGCATCTTCTCCACACATATGTAGTCCCAAAACTTTGCCTGTTTTTGCACAAATTACTAATTTCATAAAAACCCGATCTGGAAGCCCTGAGAGTGTAGCCTTCAAAGGCCTGAAGTCTGCTGTGAAGATATCAACGTCACCATAGGCTTTTATAGCCTGCAATAATCCACATAAAGTTAAGCACAAAAAGCAAATATCATCTGCTCCAAATAAATAAATAAATAAAGCACCTGCTCTTCAGTGAGACCAACTTGTCCAATTGGCGGTTGGGAAAACACAGCAGATGGAATTGCTCTATCCAAGAAAACGGAGGAAGTCAGATAGCTATTTCTTATACCAGTAAATCTTCTATTATCTGGGACAATTAGAAAAATGCCACCGAGAGCTAATACAACAGAAAATTCAAAAATACTCTTTTTTTTTTAAATTCCTGAAATTCAATTAACACACAACGTTTCAAACCTTTTGTCGGTGTTCTGGCAGCCAAATAGAATATCAATCAGAACGCTGAGGTATCCAGCAAGTTTTATCTTAATGAACAGAATTGTTCTTTCCATCAGCATACAATACTTTTTTAAGAATATTTATTTCAACATTTAAGCATATTAATTTTAACAAAGGTAGAGGGAAAGAAAGAGAGAGAGACTCAGGGGGTCTGAAGTAATAACCATAATTATTTTGTCATAAAGCATGTAAAAACGTTTCAGCCAGAAAGAAAGACAAATATGTAAGAAATTCTCAATTTTTATTGATGGTTTTAAAGGTCTCCTCATTTTAAAGATATAACTCCTTTGACCAGTGTTAATATTGGCCAGTACTGTAACTATAATATTTCAGAAATTTACTAATTACTGCTATGTGAAGAAAATTACTACAAGACCAATATTAACACAGTTATGCAGTTATTCTGGTTTTCAATTTCAGAGAAAGTAGAAATAATAATGTCAATTCAATAAATAAAAGACCAATCAATCATGACTCCAGATCTCCATGCCTGTTAACAATTGGGAGAGTGATATCCCTAAAATCTATATAAGTGATAATGGAAACATATGTTTCTGCCTTAGTTACTTTACTAAAGATGCATTGCAATTGAAAGTTCATTATGAGTGTTTCTGAAATTGAATTACATAAAAAAACAACCATTTATCACAAATTAATTGAGTACCTATAATCAGGTTTAGTTGGCTCATTCAGAAACAGAGATTTCGCCAATGCCCCTCCTTCCATCAAAGCAACCGGAGTCAAATTCACCCTATCTGTAACATCCCCAA